>JAJONQ010000556.1:0-41997 GCA_036250385.1 Solanum microdontum
GGTTTGCCCTTAGTCCCTATTTCCCGTTAATTAATGTTGAATGTACTTCCGCGACCGATGAAGTGTGATGACAAGTTTGAGAGGCTTGTTTGGGGTTCCTTCGGGTTCCTCATTCGCCATGTCATGTCTAGGCCCTAGGCTTGGGTCCTGACAACTTATTTGAGAAATAGTATTTGGATAGGTGATTGTTGAACTTTGAAATGATATGATTTGATAAGATTAAAATGTTCTATTCCATTTTGAAATGCTTCTACTGATTACAAGAAAATATAAATAGGAGTTGACTTTGATGAATCCCGTAGCTAATGGTGGGTTCGTTAGACCTGGTGCACCTTGTAGTTCTGATTACAGATAAAGCCCTTGCTAGTGGGAAGGTAGAACTGGTATAGTGTTACTGATATTGCTCGAGTGGGGATCCACTGATAATAATATTAACTCCTTTATGAGGAGTTCACTGTTATTGGTACTTCTTAAAGAGAAGGCCACACTGATTACATGATTCATTCTTGGAAACCTCCCAGCTATAAGATTCGATATGGAAATGTTCTTTTTATGAGTTTGCTATTAAGTATTTACATTTATATTGCTTATACGAGGCACATAAGATTGAATATTGTTATTGTTTCTGAAAGAGCATTATTTCATCATTGTGACTATTACACTAGCATGTTTTCTGACTTGTCCCTCATTAAAATTGTTGTGGTTAAGTATTATTACTCACTGAGCTAGCGTCTCATGCCTCGCTAATTGTTTTTTATAAAGAATTGAGGTGGTATTGAAGAGGATTTCATTAACTAGCGTGTGATTTGGTAGCATCTGGTGAGGCCCACATTGCTTCACGTGGCAGCAAAACTATTGATTTGCTATGTTTATTTAGTTTCTTTTAAAAACTCTTAGAGTCGCTCCATTTGTCATTCCTTTGATTTGAGTGAAGATTAGTCCTTTGAATTGTAGTCAAGTGACTAGTTTGGAACTTTTTCCGTAATTTGGAGATGAATTGATTTTATTGCGTGACACTTTGATCATTGATGGATATTATATTGTGGTTTATAGTTGCTATTAGTTGTGTTGTAAATTTCTCAGACAGGAAAAATTCAGGATAGGCCTAAAAACAAAGGAAACTCTGCCCGATTTTCTATAGAATTCCGGTGAGGCTTGCTTTGGGATTCTCCCTTTTAGCACTGGTCATGATCCTTAATTGGGTCGTGACAAAGTTGGTAGAAGATCTAGGATATTGTTGATACTTATGGAGCACATGTTAGTAGTAGAATCTCAATTATGGTTATGTTCCCGGCCATTTCTATAATCGTGATTCTGCGAGGACGTGATAGGATGTGTCTTGTCTTTCTTTCTCATTCCTGCTTATGTGTGTGACGTTTAGGGTCAACTAGATTAATCAAACATTATTCGTTTCTATAAACTAGATTTCTCGAATCCTATTATCTAATGACAGAGCTACAACAGGTGTTCCTGAGGCACCTAATGTCACTTCGGCCAGACAACCAACTTCCTCAACTTGGGGAAGGGACAGAGCTCTAGAACTGGTCGAGGAGAGGGCCGTAATTCCACCATAGGGAATCGTAGCACCACTGTTAGGACTTTAAAGGAGGTCACTCCGAAAAGGAGCGCTAGTCCACCTCCAACATTGCAGAAGAATGCTACTACTAGGGTACCTGTCTCCATGCCTAAAGCCATAGAGAGTTTGGTCAATAGAATGGATTGACAGGAGAGGGATGGTTGGCGTAATAATGCTGCTACTCAGACACCTGTACAAATTTAGACACCTCTATGGACTTATACTTTTGGGAATAAAAAGTTATCCTTGCAAGAATTCTTGAAATTGAAATCACCAAAATTCACAAGTTCTGATAGTTCAGCAGATCCTCAAAGCTTCTTGGATGGGACGTTCAAGGCCCTCCGGGCTCTATGATGTTCTAGTGAGAGATCGGTGGAGATGGCAGCATACAAACTAGAGGACATGGCTAACACTTGGTATGCGATTGTATTGCGAGGTCGACCTACTGGGGAGGCACCACGAAAGTGGGATGAATTCACTAAGTTGTTCATGGATAATTTCTTTCCTAACAGTCAGAGGCAGAAGTATGCAACACAGTTTGAGAGGTTGGTACAGACTCCAGATATGGATGTAGTAACTTATATCGCCAAATTGTGTAAGCTCGCTAGATATGCTCCTTTGTTGGTACCTACTAAAGAAGATAAAGTTTAGAGGTTCGTGCATGTGTTGGTTAGTCGTCTATTCAATGCCTTAGCCCCAAATATGAGTACCATGACTTATTCAGAAGCAGTTGATCCAGTTATAAAGATTGAAGACAAAGGTCGAGACGAGCGTTCAGCCTATGATGTATGTAAGAAGGCCAATATAGGGGGGATCCTACAACAGCGACTTGGATGCAAATCCCAAAATAGGGAATCAGGGAAGACAACAACAGGGCTCTCAGGCATGGATGGATACAGTTTCACAGTCCACATATAAGCCACATCACAGACAGGGTATTTAAGGACAATCATCATCACAAGGATATCATAATTTTGGGGAAATGTATGCCACTACCCTATCCTGCTAGACTTGTGGTAAATCACATGCAGGCAAGTGTCGCGTTTTAACCGAAGGGTGTTTTGGGTGTGGTCAGTTGGGGCATCGCATTAGGGATTGCCCTCAACCTCCGAGAAACCCCACTCAAACCTCTGCTCAGATAGCTACACCTACTCAGACCACTCATAATGGTTTACAGGAAACAGAGGTAGAGGTGTTGGAGATCGTTTCACTGGAAATCAAGGACAAGGGACTGCTGGTAGAGGTCAATCGCGATTTTTTTTCACTTACTAGAGAGGATGTTCAGGCCTCAAATGCAGTGGTTACATGTATTCTTTGAGTTTATTCCTTTGATGCACATGCTTTGATTGATCCATGATCTACCCACTCCTATGTGTCCTCATACTTTGGTTTGAGATTTGATTGACAACCAGAGATGTTGAATCATCATTTTCTTGTTTCTACTCCTGTGGGGGATTCTTTGTTTGTTGAATATGAGTATCGTGATTGTCATATTAGAGTTGAGGGTAGGGATACCGTAACTAACTTAATTGTACTTGATATGATTGACTTTGATGTGTTGATGCGCATGTATTGGCTATCTCGTTGCTATGCTACTATTGATTGTCATGCAAAGATAGTCAAATTTGAAATACCTGATGAGTCTACATTTGTATTAAAAGGGGGTAAAGTCCCCAATGTGTAAAATCATATATATTATGAAGGCTCGAAGGTTACTACAGAAAGGTTGTATGGGTTTCTTAGCTATGGTAAGGGATATGATACAACAGAAGGAATAGTTAGCTTGTAGAAGATACTACTGGTGAATGACTTTTTTGTTGTATTTCCTAAGGATTTGCTAGGATTACCTCCTGTACGAGAGTTAGACTTCGGTATTGATTTGTCTCCTGATACATTGCCAATATCCATACCTCCATACCGTATGGCACCAACAGAACTGAAGGAGCTAAAATAGTAGTTGCAAGACTTACTCGATAAGAGTTTTATCCGACCAATTATATCTTCATGGGGCGCACCAGTATTATTCGTAAAGAAGAAAGATGGGTCTCTAAGAATGTGCATCGACTACACACAGTTGAACAAGTTAACGATACGCAATAAGTATCCTTTACCTCGTATAGAGGACCTATTTGATCAATTACACGAAGTTGTCCATTTTTCAAAGATTGATCTTCGATCTGGTTATCATCAACATAGAATTAGGGAGGAAGATATTTCCAAGACAACATTTAGAACTCAATACGGGCACTATGAGTTCCTAGTGATGCCTTTTGGATTAACTAATGCTCCGGCTACATTTATGGATTTAATGAATAGAGTGTTCAGGCCGTTTCTAAACAGGTTTGTGATAGTGTTTATTGATGATATATTGGTATACTCTCGTAGCTAGGAAGAACATGAGAATCATCTAAAGACAGTGTTACAGACCTTGCGAGAACATAAGCTTTGTGCTAAGTTCTCAAAGTGTGAAATTTGGCTAGACTAAGTAGCATTTTTGGGGCATGTAGTAACCAAAGATGGGATCAAGGTGGATTCCAAAAAGACAGAAGATGTGTAGAAATGGCCCAGACTTACTTCACCTACAAAAAATCAAAGCTTTTTGGGATTGGCAAATTACTACAAGCATTTTGTGCAAGATTTATCAAAAATAGCATCTCCATTGCCTAAGTTGACACAAAAAAATGCCAAATTTCAGTGGACGGAAGAATGTGAGCAAAGCTTCCAAAAACTTAAAATGTGTTTGACAACAACACCCATATTGTCCTTACCATCAGGTTCTGGAGGTTTTACGGTATTTTGTGATGGTTTGAGAGTTGGTTTAGGATGTATTCTTATGTAAAATGGTTATGTTATTGCCTATGCTTCAAGGCAGCTGAAGAGGCATGAGCAAAAACATCCTACTCATGATTTGGAGATGGCTGTAGTGATATTTTCTCTTAAAATTTGGAGGCATTATCTATACGGTGAAAATTGTGAAATATATATTGATCATAAGAGCTTAAAGTATATTTTTCAGCAGAGAGATATGAATCTTCACCAACGACGATGGATTGAGCTACTCAAGGATTATGATTGTGTTATTTTGTATCATCCTGGAAAAGCTAATGTTGTGGCTGATGCATTGAGTAGAAAATCTATAGGAAGTTTAGCACATATAGTTCCTCAAAAGAGACAGTTGGCAAAAGATGTGTGGAAACTTGAAGTCACAAGTGTACGATTTAGTATGGGTAAATCAGAGTTATTGCTAGCGTGTGTGCAAGCCAAATCTTCAATAGTAGAGAGCATTAAGACTACTCAATATGAGGATGAACAACTTTGCAAATATCGAGATGAGGTCACAACTGGTAAAAGTAAGCAAATGATGGTTGACTGTGCTTGTATGCTTTGACTAGGTAATCGGTTGTGTGTATCAGATATAGGTGGGTTAAGACGAGTTATTCCTTAAGAAGCTCACAACTCTAGATATACTACGCACCCTGGTTCCACTAAGATTTATCATGATCTGAAGCAATTGTATTGGTGGGAAGGTATGAAGAACGATATTGCTAATTTTATTTCTAGTTGTTTGACTTGTCAATAGGTTAAAGCAGAGCATCAACGACCCACAGGGTTACTACAAGAGATCCAAATTCCAAAGTGGAAATAGGAAAGAGTCACTATGGATTTTGTAGTTGGTCTACCCCAAACTCTCAGTGGTTATGACCCTGTATGGGCAATTGTAGACCGATTAACAAAATCAGCACACTTCTTACCGGTAAAGGCTACATATGGTGGAGTGAAATATTCCCAGATATTTATGAATGAAATTGTTTGACTTCACGAAGTGCCAATATTTATCATATTTGATAGAGGGTCACAATTCACATTACGCTTTGCAAATCCTTTCAAGAAGCCTTGGGTACTCGAGTAGACCTTAGTACTACATTCCATCCATAGACAGATGGATCGTCTGAGTGTACTATTGAAATCTTAGAGGATATGTTGAGAGCTTGCATTCTTGATTTTTGAGGTAGTTGGGATGCTTACTTGCCTTTAGCTGAATTTGCCTATAACAATAGCTTTCAGTCCAGCATTCAGATGGCTCCATATGAAGCTTTGTACGGAAGGACATGTCGTTCTCCTATAGGGTGGTTTGAAAATGGAGAGGCCAATGTGTTGGGACTAGAGTTAGTATAAGAAACCATGGATAAGGTCCAGTTGATTAGACTGAGATTGTTCACAACTCAAAGCAGACAGAAGTCTTATATAGATAAGAGAAGAAGAGATCTATTGTTCACGGTTAGGGACAAAGTTTTTCTACGAGTTTCTCCGATTAAAGGTGTGATGCGGTTCGGCAAAAAGGTAAATTGAGTCTGTGATATATAGGACCATATGAGATATTTGATCGGGTAGGAGGAGAGGCATATCATTTGGCATTGCCTCCCGATATGTCTTTCATCCATCTAGTGTTCCATGTTTCTATTTTGAGGAAGTATATCTCAGACTCCTCTCATGTACTTGTGTAACGACCCGTAAAATGAAAAAGTGAAACTAGAGCCTAACGATTATGTGTTTGAGTTGGGTTTTATGTGGTAGAATGTTTTCCCAAGCTTAGGTTGATGGGTTTAGGGGTTAAACGTCAAGGTACGACTCCCCAAGGACCACCGTAGGGGTCCTTGAGGAAGACCCTAAAGTCTAACCCCCAAGACCCTAAGAAACTAAAAACCTGTCAAATTGGGATGACGTACGGATTGGGACCTATGCCCCATAGGTCCATCCACACCCCGTGGATGGCCTTCGTAGGTCAAGGCCCTAAATGGAAAGCCACAACCCCAAACCACGGACCAGCAGGATGGGGCGTAACGAAGTGGTATCAGAGCATAAGGTTTTTGGAATGGTTTTTAGGATTGATGTCTCATAAGCCACGTCTAGTAGGGTCTTGTTCATTGGTGTGAGTCGCGACACATCTATGAGTGAGAGGCTATAGGACGTTAGGAAATTACATTTCTTTCATTATTTTATAAGTCGTGTCATAGAGTTAGATCTATAAGTGTCCTTTTCCTAATCCTTCTCTTGTGTTTATAGGATATGAATACAAGAAGGACGCCCGCAAGAAGAGTGGAAGAGGAGATTGTGAATGAGGGAGTTCCTTCCCAAGGTTCTCAAGGTGATCAAGTTCCTCAAGTAAATCAAGGCAATCAAGTTCTGGTTGATGCTCCAGCCATGACCAATGAAGAAATTAGGTCGGCTATTCTAACCTTATCCCAAGCCATGACAGCCCAAGTTAATAAAGATGTTGGGCCTCTAGTGAATACTAATGAGAGTACTATGGCTTCGAGATTGATGGATTTTTCTAGGATGAACCCCCCCCCCCTTGAGTTTCTAGGTTCCAAAGTGGAAGAAGACCCCTAAAGGTTTGTTGATGAGGTTTGCAAAATACTTAGTGCCATGGGGATGTCTTTGGAGGAGAAGGCGGAGCTAGCCGCCTATCAATTAAAAGATGTAGCTCAAATTTAGTATGAACAATGGAAGGGTGAGAGGCCAAGATGAGTGGGTCCCATAGATTGGGAGGTGTTCAAAGAGGCATTCCTTGATAGGTTTTTCCCCTTAGAGTTGAGGGAACAAAAATTGGTAGAATTCATGAACCTTCATCAGGGGGTATGAGTGTGAAGGAGTATTCTCTTAAGTTCACCCAACTATCCGAATATGCTCCAACCTTAGTGGGAAATTTGAGGGCTAGAATGAATAAATTTGTAATGGGAGTTTCCGGTTAGGTTGAAGAAGAATGTCTTACGGCAATGCTCCATTATGACATTGATATTTCAAAGCTCATGGAATATGCTCAACAAATTGAGGAGACGAAACTTAAGAAAATGAATAAGGAGGCAAAAAGAGCTAGGCCCGATGAACAAGGTCAACCAAGGTCCAAAAAGAGGTTATACAACCAAGATTTCCCAATGGTCAACAAGGATAGGGTGTCTAACCCTAATTCTCAAAGAGGAAATGGAGGTGGTTCTTCTTTTGAAAGGTCTATATGTGCCAAGTGTGGGAAGAAACATTTGGGTAACTGCCTTGCTGGAATGGATGGTTGCTTTTGGTGTGGAAAGAAAGGTCATAAAATGAGAAATTTTCCAACACTCATGGCTAAAGGAAGAGAGGCCAAACAATCTTTTAATGATGGTATGGTTCCTATCCCTCCAAATTATAGTGGTTTCTATGAACTTCGGTCTAGAGAGGACAAAGGAGCCCTTCCGGATGAAGGCACTGGTATGTAATAGTTCCTTATAGTTGTGAATGTTGTATTGAGGTTCTTATGTTGATTTCATGTTAGCCTTAGTTGGGTTTACTCCTAAGTGGGGGATAGTATCTTGTGTAGTATGGTTGTTGAGAGTTCCGATATCCTTATCATTTTCCTTCTGTTCTTATTCAAGCTTGAGACCAAGAGTTCCTTGTAGCTTGTTTCATGTTTTGGAGTCATGTGTGATTATGTGTTTCCATGGTCTCCTTATGTTATGCATGTTCTTTATGAGTTTTTGTTTAAATGAGAAAATGAATTTTATGAATTATGATCCTCATGATGATGTGCATCTAGTATGCGTTGTCTATATGCTTCATGAGGTTGATTGTTGAACATGCCTAAATGTGCTTTTAAGAGAAAATGCATAATGTGCCGAATGATGTTATGATGAGCATGATTTCAGTTGGAGAAGGTAATTCCTCCAATGAAATAAGAAATGTTGAACTTTCGATGCATAATGAGTTTGTAGATGTAGTTCCTACTTTCTTGTGTTGCATTGAGCATGTTTGAGAAGGAGTTGATGTTTCCTCCTAGTTTTGTGCATTGTTTATAATGTTGCATGCATAATGGGCTGCTAGTCTTGAGTCGTCAATCCGTTCAAGTGTTTAAATTGTCATTCGAGGACGAATGTCCTAAGTGGGTGATAATGTAACGACCCGTAAAATGAATAGGTGAAACAACAGCCTAGGTTGAGGGGTTTAGGGGCTTCATGTGGTAGAATGTTGTACCGAGCTTAGGTTGAGGGGTTTAGGGGTTAAACGTCAAGGTACTTCCCAAGGACCACCATAGGGGTCCTTGAGGAGGACCCTAAACCCTAACCCCCAAGACCCCAAGAAACCAAAAAACAGTCAAATTGGGATGACCTACGGATGGGGACCTATGCCCCGTAGGTCCATCCACACCCCGTGGATGGCCTCCATAGGTCGGGGCCCCAAATGGCAAGCCACAAAGCCAAACCACAGACCAGAAGGATGGGGAGTCACGCCACCTACAGTCTATAGGTTTAGGGGCGTAGGTCACCATTGGTGCACTGTCTAGTTTCGGCTAAAGTTGGGGCAAAGTGGTAAATTCATTCTCAGCTTAGTTAAGTTGGAGGACGGTTATTATTGACTTATTAAGGTATTTTAAGAATTTTAAAATTATTAAACTCATTTTTAGACTTCATTATTTCCAAACCCTCAAATTAAAAACCCAACTCTCCAAACATTCTCTCTCTAGAAACTCCATTTAAGAGCAAGTTCAAGGTCAAGTCTAGGGGTCAAGGAGCAGATTTCTTCTTCAATTTCGTGTGGAATTCTTCCCTAAAGGTATGATAGTATTCATACTTGACTTAGTTTCTGTAACACTCCGAAAATCTAACGACCTAAGCTAGAGCCTAATTGCTGACTAATGACTTAATGAGAGTAGAAATATTGTTTCAATACCTAATTTAATGTAACTAAATTGGTAAGGAAGTGTTAGTGTATAAACGTCAAGAAATGACCGTGATGTCCGAAAACTAGTGCATTGAACTAGTGAGGTGCTAGGTCTTGTAAATTGACTTTAGAGTGTCGTAGGTAGACTAAAGTTTGTAAAAAAAGGTTTAAAAATTGTAAAACTTCTTGTTTAGGGTCCAAACGTCCGCGTACGAATCCCCAAGGACCACCCAAGGGGTCCTTGAGGAGGACCCAAACTTGGATCCAAAAGCTGGCAAAACTGCAGCTAGAGACGAGACCAAGACTTATGGCCAGTAGATTGGTCTACAAAACGTGAGTCATGGTCATAAGTCAATACTTAGTCGTGGGAGACTTGTCCCCCAAAAAGGGATCCTCAGTCCCAAACCACGAGCATGCAGTACGGTCCGTAGACCGACTCACGCTCCGTGGAAAGGCTCGTGAATCGAGACTTAGTCTCCTCACCAAGACCCTCATCTGCACCCTCTCAGTACCAAACCACGAGTGGCCAACACGGCCCATGGTTGAATCCACGCCCCGTGGATGGGGACTCGTGGATGGCACCTGAGCTCACTGCCTCCACTCAGTTTAAGTGGGGGTAGTTTAGTAATTTACTAATTAGTTACTTAAGGGTTAAAAACGATTATAAATAGTTATTTTAGGTTCATTATGGTATTGTTAAGTAATAAAAGTCTTCCACCTTATAACTCCAAATCATAAAAATCAAAACCCACTTCTATCTAAACTCTCTCTCTAAAGGCTCTAGAAGGAGAAGACTTCATTGGAGCTAGGGTTTCAAGGTTTCTTCCCAAATTGCTTGGACTTTCTCCATTTATTCTCAAGGAATCGACTAAGGTATGGTTTCTCTTCACTCTTGGGATCCTTTCCCCAAGAGGCCCTCTCAAAAATTTGATTTCAAAGTTTCCCAAATTCTAGGTTTTCTCTCGATTTCGTGGGTCACTTTCCAAATGTGTTTTCATTGAAATATAATAATTAACTATGGTTGTATATGATGATTTGTGGATTAATTAATGTCATGTTGATGGTTTTTGAACAAATCCCCACAAGACCCATGAGTTTCCCCTTCTTTCTCACTTTAAACCCTAGTATGACTCTAATGGTGAATGAAGGATGAGAATCTAATATGTAATTTTGGAATTTATTATTGTATTATGATGTTGCTCTATATTATGAATGATTATTAATGAATTAGGGTTAAATCTTGATGTGAGCCTTGAAGGCTATGAATAAGGGTTGCCAAATTGATGAATGTTCATATATTGAATTGTTTATCCACTTATGGTGGAGGTGCTACTTGATTATGAATTGTAGTGATTGAGTTACGTTTCGTCTTTCCTACAACCCCAAGTGTTGACAAGTATGCTATGTTATGAACATGAGTGGTAAGCTATGATTATGGTAGTGTTGGTATGTTGAATAAAAGGTAAATCTCCTAAACACTATATGACTATGTTATGAATGAACATTATTGTATGTTGATGGTTCTACAATGAAAGGTTATTCTTATCTTAGAACTTGTGAGCTATATGATGAATGATGGGTTGAATCCCTAATGTACTCCTTATTGAATTAATGTGTAAGTAAAGGCCTAATACTACTTTAAAAAGGGAATTGTGTTTAGCACCGAGTGAACATGAATATGAGATGGAAGCTTTTACGTTTAGCAAGTCTTGCTTCCCATATGTGTTCATTCTACGTTTAGCAAAGTCTGGGTTCCCAATATATATGTTGTCTCACGAGATGGAAACCTTATAAATTTAGCAAGTCCGGGTTTCTAGTAGCAATCTCCTTGTTCCTTAACTATGCTAGCCCACATAGGTATTAGCTAGTGGATCCACCTAGATGCTATTATGTTAGTAACACCTTGGCAAGTGGAACACTCTCTTTTCGGTGTGGGAGTAGAACACCGGATTCCAAGAAGCTCACATGGTCTATGTCGGTTATCACAAATATCCCTATGTTTTAAGAAGATGATCTATTGTATTAATATGACTACGTAAATGACTTATGAACTAGCTCCAAAGAAGAGAGGCACTGAGGTAAGCAACAAAGAAAAGAAGGTGGAAGAGGTAGTAAAAAGATCCAATGGTTAGGTACTTTTCCTTAAAAGAAATTACCACTTCCATTTCCACAAAGGATGAAAAAGCAGAATGAAGAAGAATGCTTCGGTAAGTTTCTCTCTCTCCTTAAACAGGTTCACATTAATCTACCTTTGGTTGACATTTTGCAGCGTATCCCGAAGTATGCTAACTACGTGAAGGACATTATGTCTAGCAAGAGGAGGCTCACAGAATATGAAACTGTAGTACTTACTGAGGAGTGCAACTGAATGATCCAAAACAGACTGCCCAAAAAGTTAGAAGATCTAGGTAGTTTTACTATGCAGAATACAATTGGGAAAAGTGTTCATTCCCGGGGGTTGTGTGGTTTTTGGGCAAGTATAAATTTGATGCCCGTATTTTTGTATCAAAAGCTTGGATTGGGTAGTCCAAAATGAACAACTGTTATTGTCCAACTTGCTGATAGATCCATCGCTAGGCCAGAGGGGGTGGTAGAAGATGTGTTAGTGCAAGTAGGTTCATTGATTTTTGCGGTAGATTTTATGGTCTTAGACTTTGAACCCGATTCTGAAGTTCCATTCATTTTGGGACGACCTTTCTTGGCCACAGGTAGGGCATTGATTGATGTAGCAGCTGGTCAACTAACTATGAGGGCACATGATAAGGTTGAGGTATTTGATGTTTACCACGCTTTAAAATTAACTTCTATTTATGAAGAGTTGTCTGCTATTACTATGGTTAATCGCATAGTAGAATCACAAGTAGTTGTGCCCAAAAATCCTTTAGAAAGACTGTTAGTGGGTCATGAAATAGAGGGAGACACTGAAGCTCAAGAGATTGAATCATGCTTAATTCTAGCACTAGTAGACACTCGTAGAAATCAAGTGGAGTCACTAGATTATGAGTTTGCCCCCCACCAAAGCCATCAATAGAAAAATCCCCTACGTTGGAACTAAAAACTCTGCCGGCTCACCTAAGGTATGCTTATTTGGGTACTAATGAAACTTTGCATGTTATACTTTCTGCAGAATTGTCTGACTTACAGGTTGATGTGGCATTAAGGATCTTAAAGCGGAGGCAGAAAGCAATTGGATTGCAGATGGATGATATTCATGGAATTAGTTCGGCATTATGCATGCACAAAATTTACATGGAAGAGGATCACAAATCCAAAGCACAACATCAACGTCGACTGAATCCTGTGATGAAAGAAGTGGTAAGAAAGGAAGTCATAAAGTGCCTAGATGTTGGAATTGTGTACCCAATCTCTGATAGTAAGTAGGTAAGTCTGGTACAATGTATTCCCAAGAAGGGAGGTATGACAGTAGTAAGAAATGAAAAGAATGAGTTGATTCCTACTAGAATAGTGATCGGGTGGAGAATTTGCATGGATTACCGGAAACTAAATGATGCTACCCGGAAAGATCACTACCACGTTCCCTTCATTGATCAAATGCTTGACCGACTAGCAAGGCAGGAGTATTATTGTTTCTTAGATAGATATCCTGGTTACAATCAGATCTTGATTGCACTCGAGGATCAGGAAACGATCACGTTCACTTGTCCTTATGGCACATACTCTTTCAAGCGCATGCCATTCGGACTTTGCAATGCACCAACAACTTTTCAAAGGTGTATGATGGCCATTTTTCATGATATGGTGGAAGTCTTTGTTGAGGTGTTCATGGATGATTTTTCTGTCTTTGGGAAATCTTTTGAGGTATGTCTCCCAAATCATGAGAAAGTACTTGCTAGATGTGAAGACACTACTTGCTAGATGTGAAGACACAAGGTGTCTAAATCTGGTTTGGAGGTTGATAACTAAGGTAGAAGTTAATGAAACATTTCCCTCTCCCATTTCTGTAAAAGGTGTGCATAGTTTTCTTGGTCATGCAGGTTTTTACAGGTGATTCATCAAGGATTTTTCCAAGATTCCCAGACCTATGTGCAGTCTTTTGGAGAAGGAGGTGAAGTTTGACTTTGATGAGATGTGTATGAAAGCTTTTGAGATGTTGAAGAGGAATTTAATTGAGGCTCCCATCTTAATTGCTCTTGATTAAGGATTACCATTTGAACTCATATGTGATGCAAGCGACGTATTAGTGGGTGCTGTGTTGGGACAAAGAAAGAATAAAGTGCTCCACTCAATCTATTATGCAAGCAAGACCCTGGACTCTACACAAGCTAATTACACAGTAACTGAAAATGAGATGTTGGCTCTAGTGTTCGCCTTCAACAAGTTTAGATCGTATTTGATAGATACTAAAGTGATTGTTTTTACTGACCATGCAGCTATTAGGTACCTATTTAACAAGAATGATGCTAAACATAGGCTGATTCGATGGATATTTCTTCTCCAAGAATTTGACCTTGAGATCACAGATAGGAAAGGTATTGAGAATCAAATAGAAAATCACTTATCTAGGTTGGAGGATTTTCCACATGTGAATGAAGGTAAGCAAATCCGGGAAGAGTTTCCGGATGAACAATTGATGGCATTAGATATCTCTCAAGTGACATAGTATGCAAACATTGTGAATTTGATAGTAAGTGGCGATTATCCTCTGGGTGCAACCACCCAACAAAAGAAAAAGCTCAATAATGATGCCAAGTTCTATATCTGGGATGAACCATTCTTGTTCAAGAAAGGTGTAGACTGGGTAGTGAGAAGGTGCATTCTGGAGTCTGAGGTTCACAAAGTGCTCGAAAGTTGTCATGCTAGCCCATATGGAGGTTACCATGGAGGACAGCGCACTGCTCATAAGGTACTAAAATCTGGTTTCTTTTGGCCTTCGTAATTTAGTTTTGGCCTTCGTAATTTAAAGATTCTATTGCTTTTGTGAAGGGTTGTGATAAATGCCAAAGATTGGGTATTATTTCAAGAAGACATGAGATGTCGCTAAGTAACATTTTGGCGGTGGAAATCTTTAACGTGTGGGGTATTGACTTCATGGGTCCATTTCCACCATCTAATGGAAACCAATACATTCTTGTGGCTGTGGATTATGTTAGTAAATGGGTTGAGGCGGTTGCACTTCCTTCCAATGATTCAAGGGTGGTGATAAAACTCATAAAGAAGCACATATTCACTCGCTTTGGCACTCCAAGGGCAATTATAAGTGATAGAGATAAGCAATTCATTAACCATCTTGTTAAGAATCTTCTTGCTAAGTATGGTATTCGTCATAAGGTTGCTACAGCTTACCATCCTCAAACGAGTGGCCAAGTGGAGGTTTCAAATAGAGGTGAAAAAAATTTTGTAGAAAACAATGAATGCGCAAAGGAAAGATTGGTCTGAGAAATTAGATGATGCGTTGTGGGCATATAGGAATGCATATAACACACCAATAGGGACTTCTCCCTATCACATAGTATTTGGGAAGGCATGTCACCTTCCGGCAGAATTAGAAAATCAAGCATATTGGGCAATCAAGAAACTGAACTTAGACCCCGAGCTAGCCGGTAAAAATAGAGTGAATCAGCTGCATGAACTTGAGGAGTTTAGGCTCCACGCATATGAGAATGCCAAGCTATACAAAGAAAAGACAAAGAGGTAGCATGACAAGCACATAGTAGCTCGTACCTTCAATCTGGGAGATAAGGTACTACTCATTTAACTTTAGAGTAAGGTTATTCCCCAGAAAACTAAGGTCGAATTGGAGTGGTCCTTTTGAAGTGGTCAAAATGACACAACATGGGGTTGTTGAACTTAAAGGTAAGACTGGCCTTACGTTTTTGGTTAATGGGCAAAGGGTGAAACACTATTTAGGTGAGGATTCAGATCGTGATCGGGAAGCTCTTGAGATAAATGATGAATGATCCAAGTTGCATTGTGCCGTGACATTAAACCAAGCGCTACATGGGAGGCAACCCATGAACAATATGTAGTAGATAGGTAGTTCGTGCTTAAAATTTTGATTTTTAGCATAGTTTAAATTCGTAGAATCTAGGAAGTTCTTTTAGTTCCTAGTGTTAGTTAAAGAGGATTTTTCATTATTTGTAACTTAGCTTGTAATAGTGAAAAATGAAAAAAAAAGTTGGAGCCAGGTGCACTGTTTGGCGCGCCGCACCTGTCATCGAACTTCAGAGAAGACTTTTAGGAGTGCTGAGGGGCTTGTCGCACCATGCCTCGCACGTCAGAGAGTCATCTCAGGCGCGCTGAGAGGAGTGTCTCCCCTCCCTTTTCCCTTATGCCTAGAAAAAAAAAATTGGGTTTCGACCCGGATTTCACTCGACCCACCCCTTAAAACCCCCAAATCCCTAATTTATCCCTTATTCTCTCTTTCTCCCAACCGATTCAAACCCCTCAAATCCCCCAAACTCTTTCTTCTTCTTCTTCTTCTTCCCTCTCCAAATTCCTCCATTAACCCACCTCCAACTCCTCTTTTCCCACACACCTCACCCTTTTCTTCATCCTTTCTTTCTCCCACAATTCCATTATAAGTACTTCCACCTCTCCAAATTTCCTCCCTCTATTTCTCAAACCAAATTTTCAACTCTTCTTCCCTCACCTCTCACTGCCTAAACCCAAGCCCCCCCTCCCCCCAAATTTTTCTAATTTTTTCTTTCTTCCTTTTCTCTAGTTTTCTTCTCTTTACAGGTGGTGATGGCTCCTAAGGTAAATAACGTGGCGGGTTTCAAGTGAAGTAGAAAAGGAGAAGCTTCCGGGTCCTTTAGTGGCCGAGAACCAGTGCAAAAATTTGGTAAAAAGGCTGTGGAAAGGTATGGGTGGGAATGGTTCGAATGCCAAAGAGAGACGAAGCATATGTGCGACGAATTTCTGAATAAGATACAGTTACAGTCGTAATTTCCTGATATATATCGGACTGTTAATGAGTTGGGTTTGAGGTTTATATTTGAAATTTGGGGGATCGCAATTTGACATTAGTGAGAGAATTTTATGCTAATTGGCTAACTGAAACAAAATATAAAACTGTGCCTGTTAGGGGGAAAGAAGTCAAGTTTTCTGCCTGAATTCTGAATGAGTTGTTAGGAACCCCGAATTGTTACCCTGATGTGTTTAATGACTTGAAGGATAAACCTCCTTATAGGGATATGCGACATACCTTGTATGGGGTTGATTCAAATGCTAGGTGGGAGCAGAGTAAGGACACTGGGAGGCATAATACCCTCCATTTTGCTAGCTTTAATCAAGTAGCTAGGGTGTGGCTAAAGTGTGTAGTGTGTTGCTTTCTACCAAACATCTGACTAAGGTGACAAGAGATAGTGTGGTATTAGTATATATGCTGATGAAGGGCATGCCCATTAATGTGGGGGCTATCTTGAGGCAGAGTATGATGAAATTTAGGAATTACATGAGGTGGAGGTTTTGTTACGGGGGATTAATAACCCATTTTCTGAGGAATGAGGGTATTGAAGAGGAAACGATAGATATGACTGTTGCTTATCACTCGGATCTGATGGGTAAGTTGGTTGATGTGACTCAAACAAAGGCATTAGAAACATCCCATGGACTGGTTCTGTCTGCCCAGGAGAGACAAGCCCATGACGATAGCGTCATGGAAAGGCTGTTTGGTATGGCTGAGTTGCAGTTGCGAATTGGAGGTCGTCCGATCACTGACGATGAGATGGAGACCTTGGTTGATCGTTATCCTTTGATTGATAGTGCAACCTTTCTGTGCAAGTCTGGCCCACTTTTTTGGAGCCTTTGGATGATGATGAGGAGGGTGCTGCTATAGATGAGGAGGCGAATGACTTAATGCTGTTCGACGGTGGTGACGACGAGGCCTAGAGGCCCTAGGGAGTATTCCTAACCTTATACTTTGTTTTAATTATGCATTGAGGACAGTGCTTATCTTTAAATTTTGAGGTGGGGTAATATTCTCTGTTGTATATAGTTGTTTACTACTTTATCGAGTCTAGTTGTTAGTTTCTTGTTTAATTTTTCTTTTGCGTTCCTCAGAGTTTGTTTTCGGTACTTTTACTGAGGATTATCCCTTTGAACAATATAGGATTAGTTTATTGCTTTATTGAGTCTTAGAGTCGTCTTAGGAGTGACAATTCCCAATGATAGATGGATGACGACCGTCTTAAGGGAAAATTAGTCACATAGAGGAGTAGGATTCAAACACCAACCTTGGTCTTTTGAAGCTATTTCCAAATAAGTTAGCCCAACGTCATGGGTAGTTATACTTGGAAAAATGCAATAGATGGTTGACGTTGTAATTAGCATGTGTTCTTAAGTTTGACTCGAAATAAAATGAAAATGGGCTAAATTGTGTAGTAATACTGTAATGCAACTTATATGAGAATGTTAGTTGATATATCCTTATATGTGTCATAATGCCATGTGTGGTGAGAATTGATTGGTTCTTTCTTAACTTGATATCTAGAACTTGCCTTGTGTGTGTTGAATTAGTAGCTTGTATGACTTAGGGAATGTGATTGAGACATTTCTTTGAAATAGCCAATTCTTAACTCTAATTGTATGCCTACCATTGAATTTATCCCTAGTGAGCCCCATTGAGCCTTCAGCCTTGTTTATTGATAAACCGCATGATAAGCCAAAACTCGTTGATCCGTTGTTTGATACCAAGTCTTGATCCTATGAAAATCCTTAATGCACTATGTTAAGAAGAGGGGTTGGAAAATATTGGTTGATATAGCTAAGGGTGAATTGCTACATTGTGTGGGAAAGAAAATTCTATTTTGGCACTGGTCCTTAGTAACAATGTGCACCTTGACAAAAATTGAGGGTGCCTAATTTAGAACTATGCTCGAGACATTGGCTCTGATCCTATCAAGGATAATGTGTACCTTACTCGGATGTTAAAATCTGGAGTTTGAATGGCTAGTGCAAAGGCATAATTAAAAAAAAATTATATGATGAAAAAGAAATAAAGGGCAAATATGGAGCAACCAAGGGGGTATGTAGTCATGAAGTGTATACTAGGAGGAAGGAAAAGCTATGAAGGAGATTGTTGGCAAAATAATAACATGTGCATTAGGGAGGTGCAGTTATTAAAATGATTCTCAATTATTCCATCCCTACATTAAGCCGACATTACAACCAAATGAAAGTCCTCTTGATTCCTTGAGAAGTATAATGCGAAAGTAAGAACACACTATGGGCAAGCTTATGGTATGTTGAGGAAAGTAATAATTTTTTTTGTGAGAGTGAGTTGATTGTTTGAAAAAAAAAGGCCTTGTTGAGTTGGAAATTATTTGAGTGAAAGGCTTACTAAACATAAACAAGTGAGGGCATTCATGGCATGTGTAGGATTATCTAATTGATGTGTGGTATTAGTTTGTATTAGCCCGAAAAAATAACAAAAGAGTCATTCTTTGAGCATGTGTTGTACTTGGTGTAAATGTTATGAATTGTTGCATCCAATGTGAACTACAAGATCATGATTAAAAAATGTTAGGTTGATTTTAAGGTGGTTTGATAAGTCCAAGGGTTATGAAAAAGAATTGATAAGTTTGAAGATTGTTTGAGGACAAACAAAAGTCTAAGTGTGGGGCAGTGATCTTAGGCATATTTATATGCCTAAGTTGTCAATATTGCCCATGAATTGATTAAATTGAAGAATTATCTTTAATTGTAAGCTTGATTTTTGGTGTAACTTGTGATGATTGTGTACTAACACATATGATTAGATGTTTCAGGAACTCTCGATGAAATGAGAGTTGGAGCGAAGAAAGAAGGAGAAAAAATGAGCAAGAAAATGACTAAGGCAAAAATCAGTAGTGTTGGGCACGCTAAGAGGAGCGCCGCACCAGAAGATGCCGGACTGGGACATGTTTGGGGCGCGACGCGCTAGAGGATGCCGTACTAGGGTGTTTGGGGAGCGCTACTGAGCGCGACGCACTAGGACTTCAAGAATGCAGGCGCCTCTGTGGTGCGATGGAAGGCGCGACAAGCCAAGGAAATGCCGACTTTTCCAGCTAAAAAATTTATTAAACAGGATTCCTAATTGTACTGGGATATAACTCCAACTTTTCTAACTCTTATATATAGACTCATAGGGCTCCATTGTGAGGGGGGACGTTTGATTTATTGTGCAAGAGCAGGAATTCAAGTTTGTAATAGGTTTTAATCATTCAACTCTTCTATTTTCCAGAAATTGAATGAACTATTGTATTTTCTTATTTTCTAATAGCATGAGTAGCTAAACGCCCTAGTTCTGGGTTGTAGCTACGAATTGATTGTTGATTATTTGAGGTTGTTGAATTAATTTTCGGTTGTCAATACAAGTTACTTTTATATTCTTGTTTTAGTATTTTATGCTTGCTCACAATAAGATTAATCTATTGTCTAATCTTAAAATCGGGAGAGGAGAGGTTAGATAGACCAGAGAATATAGAGAGCTCGGTCCACCCATTAAAATGAGGTGATTAGTGTTCAGGAGTGACACCCAAATGAACACCTTGCTTGGCTACGAAATAGGATGAAATATAAATACTCACCAGTTAGTCTATTTATCCCCGCTCAACGATGTAGTTAGATAGAACTGGGGTAGGCGATGAGAGGCGTATAACCCGAATTATATCATCAACCCTATAAACCAGTAACTTGACAACTAAAATTAGTTCTAAGCCAATAATATGATACATGATATTCTTTATATGATGCAGCCCTGGAATTGATTTTAACTTGCTTGAAACATTATATCTAATTCGTTCACAATTAGTTACTTTCAATTAGTGCATAATTATTAGTAGATAAACAATAAATCATCAACTCTTGAAAAAGTTACTTTTTACTTTTAGTTGTAGAATTAAGTGAATATAAATTGATCATAAGTCCCTTGGGAACGATAACTCATTTCTTTAAGAATCAATATCACTTGTGTGACCACGTACACTTGCGTGTATATTGGGGAGCAATATGACTCTTTTGATTGTTTTCTGGACCATTTGGCCGAGGTGCTTAAAAGGTGTGAAGAGTACAATCTTTTGTTTAATTGGGAGAAGTGCCACTTTATGGTATAATAAGGGATAGTTCTAGGTCATCGGATTTCTGAGAAGTGTATTGAGGTTGATAGAGCGAAAGTTGAGGTAATGGAAAAGCTTCCACCACCTATATATGTTAAAAGGTGTTAGAAGTTTTCTTGGGCATGCAAGTTTTAATAAGAGGTTCATCAAGGATTTCTCCAAAATTGCACATCCATTGTGCAAACTACTCGAAAAGGAGTATAATTTTGATTTTGATGATGCTTGTCTGAGAGCATTTAGAGAGTTGAATGAGAAGTTAGTTACTGCACCTATCATTATTTCACCAGATTGGGGACAACCGTTTCAGGTAATGTGTGATACAATTGGAGTGGCGCTTGGTGTAGTATTGGGACAGAGGCAAGAGAAGATTCTTCATCCTATTTACTATGTTAGCAAAGCTCTAAATGTGGCTCAAAAGAACCATACAATAACTGAACAGGAACTTCTTGCAGTGGTTTTCGTATTCGAGAAATTTCGATCTTACTTGCTTGGTACTAATGTCATTGTGCATACTAACCATTTTGCATTGAGGTATTTGATGGCTAAGAAGGATGCAAAACCGAGATTGATTTGATGGGTGTTATTGCTGCAACAGTTTGAATTTGTGGTGAAAGATAGAAAGGGGACAGAAAATCAGGTTGCTGATCACTTGTCTAGATTAGAGAAAGAAGCTATGCTAAAGTTTGGTGATAGGGCTGAAATTAATGATGTTTTTCCATATGAACAGGTATTGGCTGCTTCTCATGATCTGATTTCTTGGTTCGCAGACTTTGCTAACTATTTGGCAAGTGATCTGGTGCCATCGGATTTGTCTTTTCACCAAAGGAAAGAGTTTATGCATGATGTGAAGAAGTTCTTTTGGGATGAACCTTATTTGTAACGTAGTTGTGCTGATGGGATTATTCGTCGATGTGTGCCCGAGGTCGAGATGTTGAGTATACTAGAGGCGTGCCATTCATCGCCTATTGGTGGGTATCATGGTGGTATTCAGACTGCGCATAAGATTTTGTTTGGTGGGTATTACTGGCCTACCATCATCCAAAATGCTCATTATTTCGCCAATTCTTGTGACCGTTGCCAAAGAGAAGGAGGAATTTCAAAAAGGCAAGAGCTTTCTATGAATCCTATATTGGTGATAGAGTCGTTTGATGTATAAGGAATTGATTTTATGGGTCCATTTGTGAGTTCACATGGGATGAAGTATATTCTTGTTGTGGTTGATTATGTGTCGAAGTGGGTGGAAGCAATTGCACTTTCCAACAATGAAGGTAAGAGTGTCACCGCATTCTTGGAAAAGAATATCTTCTCCAGATTTGGTACACCTAGGGAAATTATCAGCGATGGAGGTTCCCACTTTTGTAATAAGTTGTTCAAAGCATTACTTGAGAAATATGGCGTCCGCCATAACGTAGCCACTCCTTACCATCCACAGTCTAGTGGGCAAGTCGAAGTGTCCAACAGAGAGATCAAGCATATTTTAGCAAAGA
Organism: Solanum microdontum; assembly: GCA_036250385.1. Taxonomy (NCBI): domain Eukaryota; kingdom Viridiplantae; phylum Streptophyta; class Magnoliopsida; order Solanales; family Solanaceae; genus Solanum; species Solanum microdontum. Next base: position 21,813 of record JAJONQ010000556.1, read on the forward strand.
CTGTGAATGCTAATAGAACGGATTGGTCGAGGAAGCTTAATGATGCTCTATGGGCCTATCGCACCACATTCAAGACGACCATAGGTATGTCCCCCTACCAACTTGTTTATGGGAAGTATTGCCATTTGCCGGTAGAGCTAGAGCATAAGGCTATGTGGGCAATAAAGAAGCTAAATTTGGATTGGGGGGCCGCATCAAAGCAGAGAATCAGTGACTTTAATGCGCTTGATGAGTTTCGTCTATGAGCTTATGAAAGTTCAGCCTTGTACACGGAGAAGATGAAGAAATATCATGATCAAAGAATTGAAAAGCGAGAATTTGTTGTGGGTGATCTTGTGCTTCTATTCAACTCTAGGTTGCGCTTATTTCCGGGCAAGCTCAAGTCCAAGTGGACCGGGCCATTCTTAGTCATGCAAGTGCTCCCACATGGAGCGGTCGAGCTTAAAAATAGTAAGAGAACAAGGTTTAAGGTAAATAGGCAAAGGATCATGATCTATCTGGGTAACATGGAAAGTGTGTAAGAAGTTGTTGAGGCCTATTATCTTGATGAAGTCTGAGTAATCAAGATGTCTGAGTCGTGCCGTGACGTTAAATCAAACGCTGCTTGGGAGGCAACCCAACTTGTACAATCTAGACAACTATAGGATTTTCTTTTTTGTTTGGTAGTTTTCTTTGTTTAGTTGATTTTTTGTATTCCTTTAGATAGGCGCTTCATTTTTGCATTAGTGTTGGCTAGATATAGCATAGGGTCCGTGTCTGTAAAGTGTCGAGAAAATGTAAAAAGAAACGCCTAACGGTTGCTACATGTGCAGGATTGAAAAGAATAATCTACAGAAAAAGTCTATTGCAAAGGTCTACGGACCCCATCGACGGTCCGTGGTTCATCCCACGGGTCGTGAATGGCGTCTGTAAATCCCAGGTAAGTTCTCTGAAATTTCTAAGTATGAGAGTGACCTACGGACCCCATCTACGGACCGTAGGTCAATCCACAGACCGTAGATGGGGTCTCGTGGGTCCAAACCCTTGTTCTGCCTGACCCGACCCAGACCCAGACCCCTCTTAAATAAATCCCCCACGTTGCAAATCATTTCCCATCTCCCACATTTTACTCCCAACTGTTTCTAAACCCCTCTAACTACTAAAATCCCTTCATATTACTCCCATTTCCCCATTGATTACTCCACATTTCATCAACCCATAATCTCCAATTTCCTCTTCTCTGCCAAAATCCCTTTATTTTCAATTCCCTAAGAGATTACGGTGTCCGGGTTCGGTGCGAAAGGCGATTTAGAAGTGTTGTAAGTCTAGAGTCGTCACACAATCACCCCATTTCCTTTGCTTGTAAGGTAATCGACTATCCCTTCACATTGAATTTCCGATTCATTGTTGTTATTGAAAGTCAGGAATTGGGTCTTGACCTTGGGTAGTTGTTGTATGCAAATACATGCTAAACTAAAACTATAAACACCCTTGGGACGATAGATTGTGATTGTGTTGTCTTTATAATGTGTAAAATCAGCTAAATAAGTGTCTAAATGCAAGTTTCGACTTAGGGTTCCTAGCCTCGTATGCAATACCTGTAAAAAATTCAGTAATTGGAACCCTTGGGATGATAAACTAGCATAAATTATGTTGAAATGCATAATTATGCTATGGTAAATAGGTTTGAAGTGATAATATTTGGTTTCGAAAATAAAAGTGTCTGATACCTGGCACAGACTGGATCCACGAGACCCCATCTACGGACCGTAGATCAGTCTACGGACCATAGATCAGGTCCGTGGACTGTGGCACAAAGCAATTCCACTAAGTGTGGAACCATGGAGGTGGAGTACGGTCCGTAGGTCAATCTACGGACCGTTCTGCACATCTGTGGTTCCCATCAGAGTCCAACTCTTTGGGGACTTTTGACCTACGGAGGGGATCGACGGACCGTAGGTCAGAGCTTAATTTTACTTTTCTGCTAATTCTCAAAACCACTCCCTTGGGACACGACCCCAACCTTTAGTTGGATTACTATACAATAGATGATCATAGACACTCATACCGTAGGTTAGTGTCGTTGGTCACGATAAGCATCAAAATGGCGCCGCTGTCGGGGAGTGGTGTTATTTGAGAAATTTTAGATTAGTAGAGTTTTCATTCTTCTTAGTTGAAGTTCACTAATTTAAGTTTTAGTTTTGTTCTGTTGAATGTGTAAACATTTCAGAAAGAATGAGTGTTAACGGTAGTAACGGGAGCAAAGTAGGCCATCAGGACGACATTGGTAACCTCAACGATGTCCAAGAGCCTAACATCAATGATCCACATCTCATGGGAGGTGTCGGAGCCATCCGTCTACCTCCAGCATAGGGAAATTCGGTGTTCCACATAACAAGCACCATGTTGCAACTTTTGCAACTAAAAGGAATTTTCAGTGGATTGGCTCATGAGGACCCACATGAACATCTTCGAAACTTCGTGGATGTGTTTTGACCTTTCTCGTTCAAGAACATCTCTCAGGAATCAGTTCGATTAAGACTATTCCCTTTCTAATTGATTGGGGAAGCTTGCAAGTGGCTAGCCGAATTACCACGAAATTCAATCACTTCATGGGAGGAACTGGTCACTGCATTTAATGTGCGATTTTCCCCTCCAATGAAGATGATGACTATTCGGGATATCATCCAAAGCTTCAAGCGTCTCAATGGAGAGCCTATTCATGAAACTTGGCTCCGGTTTAAGGAATTGGTGCTACAATACCCGACCCATGGTCTACCTGATAATGTGCTGCTTCAATACTTTTACCAAAGTCTAGCCTCAGTGAACAAAGGTGTAGCTAACCAACTCTCGCTCGGAGGCTTAATGCAGCAACCATACGCGGTGGCAGCTAAACTTCTCGATGGGATGACAACCATCAACTGGGTGTGGTACACTCGCGAAGACCAAGTCTCACCAGTCACATTTCAGTTATCCATGGAGCAGATTGAAAAAGATAATGAGAGACACCAAAACATGACCAAGATCATGACGCAGCTTGCCATTTTATCAAAAAATTTCATGGGGGTTGGTGCCCGTAGTGTCAATGTTGTAGGAGTCGAGGGTGCGAATCCTGAGGAAATGAAGCTTGAAGCCATGTATGATGAGGAAGTAAATTTCCTAGCTAACCAACGCGGGTTCTACCGTTCAAACTACCCAAGGCAGGGTGGAAATCAAGAATGGGTTAGAGACAAAGGCTGGAAGAATCGATATCGTGAATGGAGGGACCGTAATCCAAATTGGAAGGATGGGGAGAATGATAGATATGTGCCTCCCCATGAGTGTCAGAAGCCCAAGGATTTGGAAGGTGGTAGGTCTGAGGATATGCTATCGCGTATCCTAAACAAAGTTGAAGGGTCAGACAAAATGCTAAAAGGTATGAAAGAAGATGTGTCTACCCTGAGCCAAACTGTCACCTCTCATTCAGTTTCAATCAAACAGTTAGAGACCCAAATGGGTCATATCTCATCTCATCTCAATCCGAGACAACAAGGGGGTTTGCCAAGTGACATTATGGCTAACCCAAAGAGTGAGGTCTAAAGGTGAACTTGCGTCGTGCCGCGACGTTAACTAAGGCGCTATTTGGGAGGCAACCCAAAACCATTTACTCATTTTTTTTATTTATCTGGATAAAATAATAGTGTGTTGTTTGTACAAATTGAGTAAGGAAAGTGCTTGAAAAGATGTATGGAGGTGAGCAACAGTTCAGTTTGGCGGATCGTCGACGAGTTCGGCACACCCAACCATTCCCACCATTTCATGCAATACATCTTAAAGATTGAGTCTATAAAACTCTGTGGAGTATGAATTTTGTTGGCGCATCGCCAATCCAATTGGCGATCTTAATCAAGACCGCCAATGCATTGCTCCCCTGTACTGAAAATTCTGTAATATTCGGCGAGGACATTAGATATTCAGTGTTTCACCGAGTGATTGAGTAAGATCAACTGACATCGTTGAATGAGCAAAAACTGGACGGTCACAAGCCACATGTTTAAAAGTTCCATTTCATTCACTTTCTTTCACTTTGTCCCTTTTCACAAACTCACACTCACACTTTAGCAGTATATTTCTCACACTTTTAGAGTAATTTATGTGTCAAATTGTGCTCAAATTAGAATCACATTGCTGCCTAGCAAACCAATACTATCTAATTCGGCATCAAAGGTTGGTAATCAAACTCCTCAGTTATTTGATAAGACTTTTAACTCATTTAGATAATCACTGACAGTAGAAAATCTCTGTTGAGTCTCTGAGTCACTAGGATTGTATGTATTATCAATTAAGACTTGATATTCTCTACATGATTTAAGGGACCACCACTTAGCTTTGCTTTGAAGTGAACTGTTAAGCGGTGAGAATAGAAGTTTCTTTTGGTTTTCGTTGAAATCGAGTTATATAAGCATAAGTTGCACTATCTGGGGTTGCGGGGTGAAATTTGAAAGGATGGATTGAAACTAGACACATTGAGCATATCGACGAGATGAACATAATCCATCGAACTGCTCGTCGGTTTGCCTAACGTCCCCATTCTGCCTTTAACTGAATACTTTTTGTATTAATCAATCTGTGACTTTCAGCGATCAATTTAAATCGCAAAACATATTTGATGACTCGCTGAAAGATCCCTTGCTCTCCCTTTGTCTACGCCCTTGTATCAGTTGTACATCATTTTCAACAATTGACCTAACATGATAAGTACTTCGCCAACTAGCTTGGCAAAGCGATTCCACACCCAAAAATACCCTTTCTCTCCGGTTTGAAGTGCTATCTAACTTATCCTCGAAGTTTTTGCAGTAATGGCTAGATCAAAAGTCGCAGGGAGAAATGATCCACCCAGGCACATAAGAGCACGAAAGTTCAAGAAAGAAGAAAAGAAAGTAGAGCTAGCCAGACAAAGGAAATATACCAATGAAGCTAGAGCAAAGAGACGAATTCCCATCGACCCTACTGTGCCTTCATATGATCAAGGTTTTGTTGATGCAATACGGGCCTTCGGAGCAGCTCAGGAGATAGATCAGATGATTGCAACTAATCTTGCTGCAGAGGCCAAGGCAGAGGCAAACAATACTCCGGGTATTGATGCCCAGACAGATGAAGCGACCTATTAACCAGGATCACCTCTTTACCTCCCACTCTGTTTTATTATATTTTCTAATTTTGGATTCCTATTACTTGCATTTGTGAACAAATGACCTTATTTGTGATGGGGTGAGGCTCACCTTATTGTGTGTTTGTTTCAGAAACTTGTGCTTTGTATATATTTGGGTTGTCTGTTTAAAATTTTGTTAAATAATGCTTTTTCTGTTGATGTTTGAGCTTGTGGCTCCGTTTACTTTTAATTGCAAAATGATTTTGACCCTTCCAAAAAATTTTAAATTTTTCGCACATTTTTGCCACCCCTCGTGAGTTGAATGTGGCTGTTCTTTTGCAAAAATTAAAGTCTCGGTTTCAACCAATACCGATGACTTGAATAGTGCTCTTAATTGAACGAACATGAATGTATGGCTATGACGAGGCCAAATGAAGTTGCATAGACAATATGTAAACTCTATGCATCTCGTTGTGATTAGCCATTTATAGAATTGATTCTCTTGTAATTACCATTGCACACTAGCAAAAGTCTGTAGTCTTGTTTGACTTAAGTGCCGATGCCTTGTGTGATTAGCTTGCTTTGAACCATGCAAGAATAAACCTAGAATTTGCCCTGTTAGTGTGATTGATTTAGAAAGGTGTCCTCTTGATAGGATCTTACGCAACTTTAAAGAGTGTGAGCCAAATTTGACATATACCTCTTTTGTGGCCTACCCATGATTGTGTGAAACTCTTTTCAACACCCTTTGAGCCTTACCAATATTTGGAAGAACCTTGATGAACCCTAGACCTCACTTGACCCACTACCTATAATCTTCTTAATTTGTGGTTTAGGGAATAACCAACTCAGACCAAAAGCCTCAATTGGGGGTGTGGTGAAAAGGAAAAGGAGAAGTCAAGAAGTGCAGCAAAAGTCCCCCTTAACCCATGGTGTTGTAGAACAATGGAAACCCCTTCCATCTAAAAAAAAAGAAACATGTGGAATAAATACAAAAGAAATCGGGTTTCCAAGCAATCCATGAAGGTGAATAAACAGGTGACTTAGTAGCACTATAGAAAGAATCGATAAAGGAAATGAAGGGAATGCCCTAAGAATACCACATCCCACGAGAAAGGAACCACTGAGCCTAAATGATCATACCTTTGCACTTACCCCCATTACAAGCCTTAGAAAGACCTTTTTGATCTTGAGTACGCCGAATCGAAAGTTGATTGGAAAATAAGGGCAAACCTATGGGTAAAAACATGCATTGTGTTCCTCTGTTTGAGTGTGAGCGTTGCATCTAATTCCTGACCTTCAATTAATTAACCTTTGTGTGTGAATATGGAATCATTCTTCATGTGAGGGTATTTAGATACTTTTTGTCGAGCTTGAACTTGCACAAGTAGCAAGTATTGCGAGCACGAGAATCTCTGGTAATGGTGTGTGACAATTTGAATCTTTGAGTACACAGTTGATCTGTGCATAAGTAATTTGAATATTATTGTGTATGTTCATGATATAGAAGTGTAGCACTATTTGAGACACCCTTTTTGCACGACTGAACTTGAGTTTGCTTGAGGACAAGCAAAAGTTTAAGTTGGGGGGTGTTGATGAGTCCACAAATTGGACTCATTTAGGGATTTATTTTGATAAGAATAGTGTCCTTGAATGCTTATTTTGTCTAAATATCTAATGAAAACTCTTAAATTTCAGGTATTTGAAGTTTTAGTTAAACCATGGACACTTAGGCACAAAAAGGCTAAAAAGAACGACGAAGCTGAAGCCCGAGCATCACCAAGCACACTTGGCGATTCATCGAAGGGATTTACTCTGCCCTTTGTTCCAGTACGCGAAACTCTGAAGGAGAAGGATCAAAAAGGTGATGAAAGGAGCAGTCAACGCTTAAACGAATAGTTCTGCGAAGCAGCACTATACCGCCCAATGATCCAGAACGTGGAAGTGTTGAAGGCAAGCACGAAATGGCGATAAGACAGACCAAGGTGAGTCGCCAAAGTAATTCGGCGACATTAACTAACTTAGCCGAAAGATCCGTCAGCGCTATTTTCTGAAGTCTATAATATTGAACTTATTATTATTTTTAATAGTTGAATTTTTATTTTAATTTCCATAATAGAATAGTACTTTTTAGATATTTTCTCTCAGGTTTGGAGAGGGTTTTTGGGACCTTCAAGAAAGGTGTTCATCTTTCCCAAGCTGGAAGTGGGTCTTCTCTATTCTTCTTCCTTTGCTTAAATTAAGGTTTAATTTCTTATACCTATTTGATTTTACTATCATTTTAGGTGTATTTTGTTATTTCTTGATGTGTGGCTAAAAATCCCATTCTTGGGGTGTGATTTAGCAAATATGTGTTTGATATTATTGTTGGGTCTTGCTTGTTGATAGGTTAGATGTAGGTTAATGGTAACTTCACCTAGTGGTTGTGGTTTAATCTAAAGGGCTTGTAGTTGCAAATACAAAGTCACTCATGTGTTTTCCGCTTGCCTGAGAGGTAGGTCACGAAACCAAGATCACTAGAATGATGGCCTAAGGAGTGGGTCGACATAAGGTTCAGCCCGAGAGGGTGAACCCTAGTTCCATATCCTAACACTCAGCTCAAGAGAGTGAGTGGGGTAAGGCGTAGGTTGGTCTTCATGCGGCAAATGGATGTTCGAGAGGAACGCATTTGAAATGGGATAAGTTACCCGAGAGGGAATTTATTTCCAGTTAAAGCTTAGCCTCGTCACTATTATCTTACAAATTTCTTATCAAAAGCATGTACCCATCTATTTATCTCAACTTGTATTATGGTCACACCCCAAGAAGATCTCCCATACTTGATTTTCTTGTTATCTTTTGCTATTTTTACTACTTGTGACAAAACCCCCAAATCGTTATTTGACACTTATATGTGTCACCCCCTTTATTTACCATATTTTTACTTGTTAATATCTTTAGCTACGACTAGTTAGAGCTTAATTTTACTTTTCTGCTAATTCTCAAAAACACACCCTTGGGACACGACCCCAACCTTTAGTTGGGTTACTATACTCACGATGATTGTAGACACTCATATCGTAAGTTAGTGTCGTTGGTGACGATAAGCATCAGGCTCATACATTGAGGTGCTGCCATTAGGAGCAAATTTAGTAGTTGATGTGGAGCAGATGCAGAGTGATGACCCTGCCCCTCCAGCCCACATTGATGATGCTCCGGGCTCTGCATCTCAGTTTGCCAGTCGGGCCCCTAGCTCATCCAGAGCCACCCCACCTTCTAGAGTTGTTGTTGTGCCCTTGGCCCGAGTTTAGAAATTGAAGGCACAGATGGCTATATCGGTTTATCACGTGAAGCCATGGATGTAGAAGTCAATTTCAGAGTTCGAGGCAAGGATGGAGCGGAGGATGGAGACCATGATGGACCAGAAGGTCCAGGCCATTCATAAGCACCTGGATGCTTTCGAGTTGATAGTCCTCGAGCGACTAACCATAGCTACAGATCTGTCCTCTTTTCAGACCCAATTAGAAAGTCTTCGGGCCGACCTTGATGCCAACATTGCCCCACTCACAGATGAGCCAGTGCTTTGTTCTTTATTCAGTAAGGATATAGCACAGCCCAAGCCGACCCATGCTCGAGGGAAGAGGCACCGTTCTAGTCAAATTGCTGATACTACTGAGGATGCTCCAGCTAAGAAGAGGGAATGCCAACAGAATGCACAGCCTAGGATATCCTCCATTATCGATGAGAACTTGCAGCAGCAGAGGGTTCGAGAGAGTGCTCTTTGGGCATCGAGTTATATGCCTGTATCTGAGGTTGTTGATGTTGGGAGAGATAATGTGAGCACCAGTGATGGTACGGTAAGAGTAACTGATAGCACTATTGATGATGCTGCGATAGATGATATGGACACTACTGAGGGTGACCCAAGTGTTGTTCTAGCGGGCTCTGGGAAATCGAACCCACCCGTTTGTTGATAAGTTTTCGGCGTTAAGCGCCACAGGTTTGCTTCACCTATTCCTTTATTCTTTACTTTTGTGCATTGGGTACAATTGCACTCTATTTTGTTGGTGGTGGCGTAAATGAATTGTGAGGGATAGGATGAAATCTGAGTAACCCAACTCATAATCCTCTCTTGGGGTTTTCTTGTCTGCGTTCTTTTTCCCCAAGAGACTGTGTTACTTTTTGTTGAACTAGCATGTGTTAGGAATGTACGTGTAGAAGCATGAGAAAGAATGAAAGAATGATGGCCTAATAAAGGAAGAAAAATGATATCCGTCCAAAATTTGTGATATGTCCTAAAATCTGTAGGCTCGAATGAGTTGAATGTTTTAGCTCTGAGTATGACATGATAAAGAACCAACTTGATTTCATTACTTAAGCTAAAACTTGAACTAGGTAATCTGATAATGAAACTATGTGCCAAGAGTGTGTGAGAATGGTTGTTTGTTCAAACAGTTTTGTGCCAATCTAGAACTTGCCCTATTGGTCCTGCTAGGATAATCTAGGCTAGAAGTTAGGAAGTGATCATAGGCCATTGTTCAAATTAGTCCACTTAAGCATAAAACGATCTAACCAAATGATAGCATTATTCCCTTTTGATCCAAATTTTTGAGCCTAAAATTGACCAATTCTTTTGATTCACCTAACTCACCTTCCCATAAAAACATTATCTTAGCCCCGGTCCCTCCTTGGATATGTGTACCTTGACTTAGGCCAAAAGCCTAAGTTGAGGGTGGCTAAGCCCAAAAGTTACCTTAATCTTGGCCGTGGTCCAACATCGGACATTGTGCACCTCAACTAATGCAAAATGTATAAGTTCAGGGTGGCTATGAAAAAGGAAACCAAATGGAAAAAAAAGGTATGGAAAGAGTTTAGTTTTGAAAAGAGAAAAATTATGAAAGAGGATGTGACTTTGTGCAAAAGAAGAAAAAGAAAAGTGTTGAAAGAAATAGAAGAAAAGAAAGTAAAAGAAAAAGAAGAAAGTGAAAAATAAGAGTAAAAACGAAGAAGTCAAAAGTCACATCTATGTTGCAAACAAATAAAGGAAAGAGGTTATAACGAAAGGATGCCAACAATAGGTCAAGGAAGAGGTAAAAAGCCAATGTAATGTCAAGGAGGATAGAAAATCACTAAAAAGTACCCAAATGTACCACACCTGACCCTGAGCCTACGTTACAAGCTAAAAAAGTCCTATAGTAATCTTAGCAACTAGTTTGGAGAGTCTAAGCAGTGAAAATAAGGGCAAGCCTATGGTATTGAGCACTAACTATACTTGAAATTACTTTTGAGCGTGAGTGTTGAATGAATCTTTGTACTCAAAATTATATTCATTGTGTGAAAAAGGGATTTCGTTTGAAGTAAGGTCACTAGTTACATTGTCGGAAAGTTGGCACCTTGGTGATAGCTAAATATTGTATGTTGAGTGTTGATTGGTCGATCTTTGTCATATTTTGATCCGCATGAGTTAACTTGTTCAATTTAAGAGAAATGATTTTCACTCAAAAAGAGAGTTGGGATAGAAAGCATGTGATTGCTTGTACTTGGATGTTTTGCTTCTATACAAGTGTCGTTTAGAGTCTTAGTGTGTCGCTTGAGAACAAACAACGAATTTAAGTTGAGGGTGTTGATATACCATAAAATTATGGTATTTTTAATACATTTCAATTAAGAGTTGTGTGTGTCTACCGCCATTTTGTAGTGGTATTAATGTATTTTTATCATGTTTGCAGGAAATAAGTTCGGACATGGAAGTATGCGACACAGCTGAAGAATTGTGCAGAAAAGGGCATCTACGGAAGTGATTGATGGACCGTAGGTTGTGATCGTAGATGGGCAGGCAATGCATGAAGAAGAAATCAGGGAATTCTTGACCAAGTGTAGAACAACGAACTCAAACAACGGACCGTAGGTCGACCTACGGGCCATCCTGCAAGTCTGTCAAATGTTTCAGAGAGGGGTTCTAATACCTGATTTTGAAGATTCTAAGTATGGAGCTACGGAGGAGGACCCACGGACCGCGGATCGATCCACGGTCCGTATTGTTGGTCCGTCAATTGAAGCTGAGAAGTGGAGATTTTGCAGTTCAAAAAAATGCCTAAGTCCTGAGTCACGGAAGAGACCTACGGACCGCAGGTCAGTCCGTAGGTTAGTGTCGCAGATCCAAACCTCATCTGAAACTTTATTTCCTTATTTCGTTTCCTTTTTAGTTGGGACTTATTTTTCTATATATAAGGTATGTACACCTCGTTTTTGGGGGTTAAACTTTATTATTTTAGTTCTAGTTTTTGGCTTTGGAGATTAACTTGCAATTTTAGCAATTCTTGATTTCCTAAGTTCATTTTGAAGATTTTGACTTTGAAATTCAAGTTGAGATTGTGAGTTTCTTCCATTCATTACGTTAGTTCATGATTTCTTCATCTAAAAGTATGAATTGTGTTCTTGCTACTATGGGTAACTAAATCCACAACTAGGGTTGTGGGAACCATTAACGATTAACAAAGTATGAATAGTAACTAAGTAATTCTTGAATAGTGTTATTGCATGCATTGATAATTCTTTCGTTTAGAAGTCTTTTTAACGAGTGCACACGTTAGAACTCACCTTGTTGCTATATGCCGGACCAAGGAGGTAGTTAATAAGAAAAGAATTATCGACTTGTGTGAGGGTGAAAACTAAGCCATACATCGATGTGATGTCTAATATGAGGTAACCTTAAGGGTTAGTAAATTATACACACGTAGCCAGACCAAGGTGCGGGGTGAAATTCTCTAGTTGCCAGACCAAGGAATTAGAGATACCTAACTTATCACTTTGCATGTAATACACTAGGAAAGGATTACTATTACTAGGATTACCGCGTTATGAGCTTATGGGGAACACGTACACCCTAGTTTCTCTCTCATCTTGATAACAACAAAAGTTTGAATCTTGCTTACTAATTGTTCACATAACTTTTAGAATTTATTTCACAAACACCCCTCCCCCTTTAATTACTTGTTTCGGAAGTACATTGACTAAAATAGTATAATCGTAAGTTGAACTTAAGTCTAATCCATATTCCTCGTGGGATCGACCCCAACCTTCAAGTTGGGTTCCTTACTTGATAATGATCACGTACGCTTCTTTAGGGATGTGTAATTTGAGCGTATCACATTGTTCATCACAAGTGACTCAATTTGATAATCGGCTAATCACAACGAGATGCAAAAAGTTCACATACTGTCTATGCAACTTCATTTGGCCTCATCCTAGCCGCACATTCATTTTTGTTCGATTAAGAGCACTATTCAAGTCATCGGCAATGATCATGACCGACAATCAAATTTGCACAAGAACAGCCACATTCAAATACAATCAAGAGGTAGCAAAATATTTTAGAAGTGTCAAAAACCATTTACATTCAAAATACGGAGCCACAAGCTCAAACATCCACAAAATAGTGTCAAAACACAATTTACAGCATAAAAACCCAATATATACAAAAAATGATAAACACAAGAGGTAGGTATGGAAATACCTCAACTCACCCAACCACAAACAATAAACAATTTGTCCTCAGATGCAATAAAAAAACACTAACAATCAATGAAAGTGACAGAGAGGGAGGTAAATAAAATCCTGTCTACACATTCACTCCATCTGTATTGGCATCAGTGCCCGGTGTTACATCAGCACTGCTAACACCACGAGGGTCAGCCATGGGTGTGTCTGCCAAAGAGATCTGCACAACTGAATCTACCACGGCCTCCTCAATCTCTGTAAGACCCTCTAAGAAACCTCCTCATCAATATCGAGTTTTTCCTCATAAGTCTCAGCATGAGACTCGGTAACAACTACCTCCTCAGTTCGAACCTCATCTCTGGTGGTAGCCGGGGGCACATCTGGATCTATTGGCATATCGAGGATCTCCACAGTCCAGAAAATCATAGACATATCAATGCACTTCAGTTGATCCACATCTTTCCTCAGCTCAGCAATAACGGCCTATAGAGCCGTCACCTCTTTGGTGGTCCCTTGGTCGCACTCGCACTCAGCTATCCTTGCCTCAAGGGCATTAATAGTCAAACTTAGAGGTGTCACAACATTAGCAAGGGCCCTTTTGATCATGCCAAGAATGGTGTCCTCAAGTCTGGAGGCGCGCCTATCAGCAGAATAGGCTAGCTACCCCATCTGTATCAATGCAGCCTGGGTGAACGTGGGTCGGCCAATAGTAGAAGCAGTAGGCATAAGAGGTAGGGGAGCAGCAGAGGAAATGGGAGTAACAGAAGGCGTATCACTTGATATACCTGAAGGCCCAGGGACCGAAGTAGGCACTATACCTCTGCAGATAATGTGTCAGTATCAACAACCGTGGAGGTGTCCACCGGGGCTACCTTCTTCTTTTTTGCCTCATCCTTCAGGTATTCAGCCTCAATCCGTTGGATGTCGGTACAAGATATGGGAGTCACTTCCATATCCTTTTCCTTATCTCGAGGTACCCGAGCCCGTCTGCACAACTCAGTGATCAACACCGGAAAAGGAAGGGAGGTTTAGTGCTTCTTAGCCCTCATGACCATCTCGTGTGCAATAATCATCCCCAAGTTCTGCCTTGTCCCATCAATGATGCAACCAAGACAGGATGTTTTTGCATGGCGTAGAATTGACTCGTTCTGGGATGGCATGATAGTATTGCTGATGAAGCCAAAGCAGAACCTTGTTACTGTATTGAGGTCCTTTTTTTCAATGGGTGACCAAACCTCGATCCACTTATGAGTACCGTCAGATATCAGAGGAGCCAACCACTTTTTCATATTTTGGAATGTTTTTGTCCTGATCATGTACTGATATTCATCCTCAATTTCCTTTAAACACTACAGGACTGTGTTGACAACATCACTATCACACTTCACTTTTCTGCCCCTGGCAACCACATAATCTACCGGCTTGAATTTGGAGGCCTGCATCTTCCCTTGTGCCACCAGGGCTTCGTAGGCGGTGTAGAATTCTAGGACCCAATTTGGAACATAAGGATCACGGTCGAGTGAATAGCTGGAACTTGTGAGAACTCAAGCAGCTCATGATCTCCGGGTATCTATCTATTACTCCATCAGTAGAGAGCAGCCTCTTCTCTTCGATGATGGTCTTCAATCCCTCAGTCTTTAGTCTATTCATAGACCGGGGAGGAGGACCCTGTGCAGGTGGTGCTGGGACCACGACCTGTGTTAGAGGAGGAGTATGACTCTCTGGCATCCTGATCGTAGACGGATCATGCATCCTCTTAGAGCATAGTTAAGCACTCCAGGCTATCAATATCCCATCATCATCAGGCTCAGAAGTTGCAGCCTGATGGTCCTGGTTCTCACCCTCACTCTCAGAAGTGGTGAGGTGAGTCGCATAGACTCCGTCACTATAGGAGCTGACCTACGGTGATGCAGGCGTAGGTGCCTTGCCCTTCCCTTTTCCCTTCCCACATGTGGTGGGAAGTTTGGTAGCCTTTGCCTTGGATGCAACTGCATCCTCGTTAATTGTGATTCCCTTTGCCCTCTTGGGGCCGGCATGTCTCTACCTGCCACTTTTGGTCTAGCCATATCTGCAAAAACATCGTAGAAAATTAGAAACATTTCAATAAAAATCACATAAATTATAATGCAGACAGACTCGCCAAACCGGTCGGTGAGTCGCTGAATCACTTTGGCGAGCCAGATCGGGCTCGCCGAAAGGATCTGCTCAAAAATTCCTAAAAAAATTGGCATCTCGGCGATGGGAGGGCCTTTTTGGTGAATTGGCAACAACATTCAGCGAGCACAGACAACCCTGCCGAAAGTTATAATGTATTTTAAGGGTTAGGGCCCCAGAATGGGTGATCAAAGAAAACTTTCAGCGAGTTGCCATGTGCCCTCGGCAAACTCAGGCTTCTCTCTGAAAGTTACAGAACCAAAACTTAACATTTGCATGAAATTAAAGGCGATCAAGGGGGATTCGACGAATTGCCAAGTGGTTCGGCGAGCTCGACCCAGCTTACCGTACTGCCCAACGTGCCTACTTTCTACCCCGACTTCCAAAATCTACCACGAAGCACCCGGAAAAAAAATCAAACCAAACACTTATTCAATTAGATGCAGACCCATGCTACCGGGGTACTCAGACTTTCCCCAATCTAGCCAAATTTGGCCATTTGACGACTTAAACCGTTAAGAATGATGTCAAACGCTACATCATTTAGCACAAATAAGGGTTACTCAGACTTCACCCGACTAGACCCAATAACAAATAAGCTCAACCCAACAATTTAGATCAATTTTAAAGCACTAAATTTCGATAAATCAACAACTTAGGCATTCAAGGCATGATATCGAATTAAAAATCAGCAAACAATCACACAAACACGGATTCAGAGAGGCCCAGCACACATCATTAATAACAAAATGATTGCAAATGAGTTTAAACGCTAATTATGAGTTTTGAGATTCGGAAGAACAACCTTTAATGCCGAATATATTATTTGAAACGCTAGGCTATAAAGAATTCCAAATCCAAACACAAGATCGACGACTGAGAAACGGTAACAACATGAAAATGTACGAAATATAGTGTGGGTGTGATTTTGGGAAGTTAAAAAGTGAGGGAATGTGAAAGAGTTTGAAATTTTAAATCTTTGGCCTTTTAAAAATTGTCCAGTTCTTTCCCTTTCGGCGACATTAATTTTTGTCGCCTAACCACTCAGCGACATGCCGAGTGGTCACTTACCTCTCCGAGTTTTATAGGACCTTCAGTTAATATATGGATCCAAACGGCGGTCCAAGACAGGCTCGCCAACTGTTTCGATGAGTCGTCGACTGGCCCTTTTGGTCGCCAACCTGCACTTTTCAAACACATTTTACACTTCAACCTACAAAATCAACCCACGATTATTTCAAAAAGAACTAAAACAATATAAACTTAGGTTGCCTCCCAAGAAGCGCTTATTTAACGTCGTGACACGACACAAGTCCCTACTCAAACTTCATCCCTAGGGTTTGCCATAGTTTTACTAGGCACTCCCCCTCTTTGTCTAGGGTAGAGACAAGACAGTCCATGACCCATTTGGGTTTCCAGTAGCTAAATAGATATGGAATAAGAAGCAATCATCTGATTTAGCATTGAGACATCCTCCTTTATCTGTTTCAACACGCTGTCGTGTTCTTTGACTTTGTGGAGAATGAGTGATAGTATCTCTTCTACTTGTCCACCCTCATAGTCCTTGAACTTTTTACGCTCATGAGGGGGGATGTACTTGTCTTCCTTTTTGTACAGTACTTCCAATTCCATGATCTTTTTGTCCAAGAGATCCAGCTGAGTCAACAATGTGGCCAAGACTTAGTCTTTCTCTGTCTCCTTGTTGGTCTTAATCACGAGATCAAGGAGTTGGGCTGTTGTTTCATATGGTTATCGTATTAGACCACCCGGAGAAAGTTGGTCAACCACTCTTCTATGTTCAGGACCAAGACCTCTGTAGAAGCATTCCAGTAGCATCTTATCTGGAAGTGCATGAGTTGGGCACTGCTGCAATAGTTCCTTAAATCTTGGCCACAACTCACGGATAGTCTCACCCTCCAATTGCTTGAAAGTTAGGATGTTATCCCTACGAATCATCAATCTCAAAGGAGGGTGATCCATTAGGTCACCGTTGCCACACGATATGCTCATTTCCTCTGTTCAACAACCAACATGAAAACAAAAACTAAAAGTAAGTAGATTCAACCATGACTAAAAAGAACAAAATTCAACATCACCAAAAAAATCTCAAACAACACCATTCCTCGGCAGCGGTGCCATTTTGATTAACGTTTCAAGGACACTTCATCCAATTCTAAGTATCAACGATCGCTAGTCAGTATAAAAACTAACTAAATGTGTTGGGGTCGAATCCCACAAGGAGCGGTAGGTGTTTGAGAATTAATTAGGAAGTATGAATATGGTCAAATAAGCCATAAGAATAGACCTTATCGAATAAAAATATAATTCAAATCAAGGGGTGAAACAAATGTCAAATAAGGGGTTCTGGTTTTAATTAATAACTACAAATAGTGGCAAACAATACGAAATAACAATAATGAAACAGGTTCTTGGGATGTGATTCGATTATAGGCTAATATAAACAAATGGGTAATTGCAACTATTAGAAAATAGCCATATATTAGTGAGTAAGCTAGACTATAGAGGAGGTAAACTTTCTCTCGAACAATTTACCCCGAATCAAGTCGATTTATCTAGACCATCAACAAGCATGCAAAATAAGAACAACCCACACCTTAGTTCATTCACTCTCTCGAGCTGAATGTGTGGGATTGAGTTTAGGGTTCACTCTCTCGAGTTGAACCCAGGTCAACCCAACACCCACTAACCATCAATCAATAATCTTAGTTTTAAAATCTCTCTCTCGAGCAAGCAAAAAACACAAGGGTAGAACTGCATTTGCAACTACAATTCTTAAATTGAACCACAATTAATGATTGAACTCACTTCTAAATGGCATTTAAACTAACAATTAGCAATATCTATAAACTAAATAAACCCATAATCACACCCCAAGAATTGGGGTTTTAGATAGACATCATAAAAAGATAAAAATCGTTACCAAATTGAGTTTCCATCAACTGGGTAACATTGATTTTGCTCTTTCAATGTTCCAAGTCGAAGAATCTCAAAGACCCACTTCCAATTTCTTGCAAGTGAAAAACTTCAATTCTTCAAAGCTTAGGAAGAACTAGGGAAAAAATTGTCTCAATACCTAGAATAATAATCACAATTCAATATAATGAAAATTCAATGTTAAACTAAATGTTCAAAAATGTATTTATAGTCGTCAACAATATGATGTGAAGGGACACTCGGTGCAGTAAGTCGGGCACGCCGAACCACTCGGTGATCCCCCCTTTGGTCAAATCCATCACCCTTCTACCTTGGCCTTCAACGTCCTCAAGGTCTGTAACTTTAGGCGATCCAACACTGCATCACAGAACCACTCGGCGATCCGCCGACTGCTTCTTTATTTTGACAACTTGGTTCTTCCATCAAGGCTTGGCAGACTAGAACTTTAGGAGGTCAACCAACCATTCGGCGACTCGCCAAGTCGACTTGGTGATCATCAAGCTTGCTTTTCTTCATTCTTTCAGTTCGCTTTGTTTTTTTTCACAAATTAGTGTCCTTGCTTTGTTCATCAATCCATATACCTAGAAATCAAGGATTTTACATTAGTTATTAGCACAAAATAAGCATTTGAGGACACTAAATCTATACAATAAATCCCTAAATGAGTCCAAATCTCGGGCTCATCAATGAGTCATTAGTAGTTTCTTTCATGCCATTTTATGTTTCGAACCGTGTAAAAGGTTGTGACCCTATTATTGATTCAAAGTTGTATTAGATGACCATGTGAGACAAAGTTAGAATTCCGCTGTTTTTAAATAAAGACTTCGATTGTATGGAAAAAAGTTTTTAAATTCCGTACCATTTTTTATGTCTTATGTTATGAATGTTATGAGGCTCTAAGGATTCTTGTACGCCGTGTTACGTCCGGGGTGTAGGCTCGGGTCATGACAAACATGGTGTCGTGACAAATTGGGGTCATGTGGTAGTTCATGGGTTCATGGGGAGTTTTACTATAGAAACTACCATTAAACATCAAATCATCCATAATATAAGATAAATAACATAATGAAATCATTTTTAAGAACCCTTGGCAAGAATGAAAACCCTAGTTTTGAACAATATCCCAAATTTCAAAATTAGAGTTGAAGGGCTTCATGGAGAAAAGTATTCCATGAATAAAGGTTCCCATACCTTAATTGAAGTTTTTCCCATGAATTGGAGTTGAGAAGATTGATTCTTGAGCCCTAACCTTCAAGTTCTTGGTGTTCTTCAATGGAGGAATTTCTAGAGAGAGAAATATTGAAAGGAGATGATTTTGGGGAAATATTTAGGTGTTATGAATTAATGAGTAAGTCTTGTGAATTTTGACTTAAAAACAATATATATTATACCCCAAAACACCCCCACTTTAATTGGACTTAAAAACGAAAGGGCTCAATTGACCCTCACTTAAAGACCCCGTCCAGGTGTCACGCCCATCTTCATGAGTCGTGGTGAGGACCACGACTCGTGGTCCCTCTCGTAAAGATTGGGGTAGTGGCTAGATTTTGGTGGCATTTGGCTCATGAGCCCAACTCATCTCCACAGGCCCCTTCACGGCTTATGAAGTGGACCACGACATGTTGTCATTCCCGTGGAGGGTTGACGCAGTAGCCTCCCACTTGGGGCCTCTTGCTAACTTGCCTAAGGCAACTCCACTAGCACCTCTCATGGTCGTGGTCATGACCACGGACCATGGTTATGGACGTGAAGTTTGAGGCAGTAGCTAGGAAAAGTGGTGGCCAAACTTTCATGGCCAAGGCAAGACCACACCCACCTTCACGAGCCATGGTGAGGACCACGACTCGTGCTCCTTCTCGTGAAGGTTGAGGTAGTATCTAAAAGCTAGGGGGAGTGATAACAACATGGATAGCATGGATCGCGTAAAAGCATTAGAGGAGCTTGATGGACACAAAATCAAGAAGTACAATGTGTGGAAGGTCCATCTAAGTGAAGAGAAAGAAGAAAGAAGACAACCAAACAAGGCCATTACCTCATTAAGGGTAAAATTGTCAAAGAAGTGTCTTCTTTACTTTATTTTCAAGAATTCACAAAAGAAGTCAACCAAACAAGGCCCTTACCTCATTAAGGGTAAAATTGTCAAATAAGTGTCTTCTTTATTTTATTAGTATAAATAGTAGTCTCTTTTATTTTCAAAGATGGAGACTATATGGATTTTGAATTTGAAATGAACAAACTCTTTGAAGAGTGTAGCTTAAGGGTGGAATCCCTTTAGGATAGCCTAGCTTAGTGTAGCTTAATCTAGATTAGTGATGGGTGGATTCTCATTGTTGATTTAGGACTTCTTTAACCTTGATTTCACTTGAGATTGCTCATTTGTGGTTTTCAATTTGAGTTGTTTCTTTTCGAATTCAAGTTTCTCTTCTTCCTTGGTTGATTGTTTATTCAATTGCCTTTCTTTCTTCTCTTCTCATCTCTTATTTCTCA
>JAJONQ010000557.1:0-46962 GCA_036250385.1 Solanum microdontum
ATCCCACATACCTGGTGACGAATTCCACGGAGAAATCTTTCGATTTCGGGGCTGGAACTGATGGAACCTCGCTGCGTTCTTGAACTAGGGTTCTTGACTTTTTTTCTCCTTTTAGCGTTCTAATTCTTCTAAGTTTGATTAATGATTTTGACTAAGGTAAGTTCTAATTATGTTTCTAGGCTTAAACTGATTAAAACATCATGATTTAGGGTCTAAACGACGTATCTTAGGGGTTAAATGAAATAGGAAAAGACCAAAAGACCCCTGAATTAACTGTTGTCGGAGTGACTGACGGTCCGTCAATCAATCGACGGTCCGTCGATTGGGTCCGTAGGTCGAGTCTGCCCGACAGGGCTTCACTAAAACGGGTATAAATTTTTACTCGGAGGTCGGAATTTAGTAAACTTGGTGGCGTTGGAAAGATAATTCAATTATCTATCTAACCATAGGTTATGGGACACATAATTCATTTTGTGCTAAAAGTTATGACCATCTGAAGTTGACCCATCAATATTTTCAGCTAACTGGCTGTTAATCCTCATCTACGGTCAGACCTACGGACCGTGGATCGAATGACAGTCCATTTTGGTCGACCGTAGTTCGGGACTGAAGCTAGGCTTTTGGGGCATCGATCCACGGACACGAACTACGGTCCGTGACCTGACTTACGGACCATAAGTCCGGCCGTGGGTCAACACTTAACCAAATTTTCTGACTGAGTTCTGAGGAAGTTTTCTGTCACGAACCACGGGCCTGCAGGACAGACCGTGAGTCCATCTACAGTCCGTGGATGGTGTCCGTGAGTGCCACATGTAACACCAGAAATCTGAAATCTCTATTTTCGGATACGGGGTGTTACAGTGGGCAAGACGCTTAATCACCACTTAGGCTCATAATGGTGGTTGTCGGTTAGAGAAACTTCCACATAAACTATATTACTTTGATATATGAGTAAAGTTGAGTTTGTTATTGCATATCTTTAACAAATTGAGTTATTATTTATTGTTCTAAATGCTTTGTATAAATTGCACTATTCTTGCTATTTTACACTACACTTTGAGTTGAGTTATTCATGAGTTGAGTAAAGCCAAGGTAAGTGTTCCTTTCATATTCTTTTCAAGCCTATGTTATGTTTAGCATTCCAACTCGCATACTCGTACATTCAATGTACTAATGCTAGTTGGCCTGCATCTTATTATGATGCAGATTCAGGTAACCATGATCATCACCCAGTGCCTCGTTGATCCAGTTGAGCATTCAGAGTCAGTTGGTGAGCCTTCTTGCATTCCGTAGGACTTCTTTTATTTTACTTTCAGTACTTCATTGTTAGTATGATCAGGGGTCTTGTCCCTACATCCCTCTTTGTTTTAGAGGCTTCATAGATGGATAGATATAGTTCTTTAGTCTTATTCATTTCAGTTGTATACGTTTAAGACTTGAGTTGCCATTTTTGGCTAAGATATTATTTCTTAAGTTATTGCATGAGTTATACTTCTTGTGTTTAAGTCTTCCGCTGAGTAAGTAAGTCAGGCCAAGGGTTCGTTTGGGGCCAACAAGGGTTCTCGAGTGCCAGCCACGTCTGGGGTGTAGGCATAACGAATGACAAACTTGGTATCAGAGCCCAGAGTTCAAGAGTCCTAAGGAGTCTATGAAGTCGTGTCTGTAGAGTCCTAGTTATCGGTGTGAAGCGCGTCACATCTATCATTATGAGGCTGCAACACTTATGAAAATTTCTCACCTCTTTCACACTCATTTAGTGTGTTAGAGTTTGATCTCTAAAAAGTTTCTTTCTAATTCATTCTTGCGCGTGTTTTTCAATTAATCATACCTCCACGAAGAGCTGTAAGAGGTTATCCTGCTAGACATAATGTTGAGGAGCAAGTGGTACCCAATGCACCTAAAGTGCAACCCTAGGGGGAAGTTACTAATGTTGAGTTCAGAGAAGCAATAAGGATGTTAAGCCAAGTTGTGACTAACCAGGTTGGGCAACAAAGAGGAGCTCTATAAGAAGAGGTTGACACTTCGAGGATTCTTGATTTCTTGAGGATGAACCTCCAGTTTCACTGGTTTAAGCACTTTTGAGGATCCAGAGAATTTTATTGAGGAGCTGCAAAAAGTATTTGATGTCATGCACATTGTTGATACTGAGAGGGTGGAACTAGATGCATACCAAATGAAGGGTGTCGCTAGGATTTAGTTCCATCAATGGAAGAAGAATCAAGTTGAGGATGCACCACCTGCGAGTTGGGCTTGTTTTGAGGAGACCTTATTGGGGCGTTTCTTTCCTCGAGAACTGAAAGAGGATAAGGTTTGAGAGTTCCTCACACTTAAGTAGGATTCTTTGAGCGTTCATGAGTATGGGTTGAAGTTCACCCAACTGTCCCGTTATGCTCCGGAGATGGTTGCGGATATGAAGAGTAAAATGAGTTTTTTTGTTGCTGGGTTGTCCCATCTATTAAGCAAAGAGGGCAGGGCAGCGATGCTAATTGAGGACATGGATATATTGAGGTTTATGGTATATGTGCAGCATGTTGAGGAAGAGAAGGTGAGGGATATGGAGGATTTTAGAAACAAGAAGGCTAAGATAGGGAATGAGTCAGGGCAGCAGAAAGGTAATGTGAACCGTTCGTCCTTTCAGCAAAAGCAAAAGGGACCTGCTCTATCATCTGCTAGTGCACCTGCAGCCAAAAACAAAAGTGAGTATAATGGTCAGAATTCGTAGAACTTCAGAGCTAGACCTGCACAGTCTCAGGGAAGTGTAGCACAAGGAGGTAGCTGGGCTCCTGCATGTGCTAAGCGTGAAAGAACCCACCCATGTAAGTGTCGTGATGGCCAGTTAGGTTGTATCAAGTGTGGACAAGAGGGTCACTTCATGAAAGAGTGCCATAAGAACCGGTAAGGTAGTGGGAATCAGGGCAATAGAGCTCAATCTTCATCAGTTACTCCACTAGACAGGGCTGCACCTAGAGGAGCTACTTCCGGTACTGGCGAAGGAACAAACTGTCTTTATGTGATTACTAGTCGTCAAGAGAAAGAGAACTCTCTAGATGTTGTCACTGGTATGATTAAAGTCTTTACTCTTGATGTTTATGTTGTGTTAGACCTAGGAGAAAGTTTATCTTTTGTAACCCCTTATGTTGCAAATAGTTTTGATGTTCTTCCTGAGAAACTATGTGAACCCTTTTGTGTTTCTACACCTGTTGGGGAGTCTATTATAGTTGAGCGAGTATATCGTGATTGTGTTATTTCTATCAATCATAAGGACACCATGGCTGATTTAGTTGAGTTACATATGGTAGACTTTGATGTCATTCTAAATATGGACTGGCTTTATTCTTGTTATGCCTCAATTGATTGTAGAACTCGAGTTGTTAAGTTCCAGATTCCTAATGAGACAGTCTTAGAGTGGAAAAGTAGTTCAGCAGTGCCTAAGGGTCGTTTCATTTCGTACCTTAAGGCAAGAAAGTTCATTTCTAATGGTTGTGTCTATAACTTAGTCCGAGTTAATGACTCTAGTGTTGAGATACCTCTCATTCAGTCAGTTTCTACAGTAAAAGAGTTTCCAGAAGTCTTTCCAGATGATCTACCCGGAGTACCTCCAGAGAGAGATCAACTTTAATATAGATGTTCTCCCAGATACTCGTCCTATCTATATTCCACCATATAAAATGTCACCAGCATAGTTGAAAGAGCTTAAAGAACAGTTGAAAGATCTCTTTGATAAGGGTTTCATTCGACCAAGTGTCTCACCTTGGGGCACTCCAGTCTTGTTTGTGAGAAAGAAAGATGGCTCCCTTAGGTAGTGCATAGATTACCGTCAGTTTAACAAGGTTACCATCAAGACCAAGTATCCTTTTCCGAGAATTGATGATCTTTTCGATCAACTTCAGGGTGCTTCTTGTTTTTCTAAGATTGACCTCAGATCTGGCTACTATCAGTTGAAAGTAAGGGAGTGTGATATTCCCAAGATAGCATTCAGGACCCGTTATGGTCATTATGAGTTTCTGGTCATGTCGTTCGGTTTAACTAATGCACCTACAGCGTTTATGGACCTTATGAACATAGTATTCAAGCCTTATTTAGATATGTTTGTTATCGTTTTCATTGATGATATTCTAATCTATTCGAGGAATGAAGAAGATCATGCTAGCCATCTCGAAATAGTTCTTTAGACTTTGAAAGATAAGGAGTTATATGCTAAGTTCTCTAAATGTGAGTTTTGGCTTGAGTCTGTGGCATTCTTAGGCCACATTGTGTCTGGAGAGGGAATTAAAATTGATACCCAAAAGATAGAGACAGTGCAGAGTTGGCCTACACCCACATCTCCAACTGATATTAGGAGTTTCTTGGGTTTGGATAGCTATTATAGAAGGTTCGTAAAGGGATTCTCATCTACTTCATACCCTTTGACCAAGTTAACTCAGAAGATAAATAAGTTTCAATGGTCTGAACTTGTGAGAAAAGCTTTCAGGAATTGAAAAAGAGGTTAACTACTACCCCAGTGTTGACCTTACTAGAAGGTACTCAAGGTTTTGTGGTGTATTGTGATGCATCTAGAGTTGGTTTGGGTTGCGTATTAATGCAGAATGGCAAAGTTATGGCTTATGCCTCTAGACAGCTAAAAGTTCATGAGAAGAATTACCCAACCCATGACTTAGAGTTGGCTGTTGTAGTATTTGCTTTGAAGTTATGACGTCATTATTTGTATGGTGTTCATGTAGATGTATTCACTGATCACAAAAGCCTTCAATATGTGTTCACTCAGAAAGAGCTTAATCTCAGACAAATGAGGTGGTTAGAATTACTCAAGGATTATGACATGAGTATTCTTTATCACCCATGTAAGGCTAATGTGGTTGCTGATGCTTTAAGCAGGTTGTCTATGGGTAGTACCGGCCATGTCGAGGAAGAAAAGAAAGAGTTAGCGAAAGATGTGCATAGATTTGCACGCCTGGAAGTCCGACTAATGGATTCCACAGAAAGAGGAGTGGTGGTGATGAATGGGGCTGAATCATCATTAGTTTCAAGAGTAAAAGAGAAGCAGGACCAAGATCCCATTTTGCTTGAATTGAAGGCAAATGTTCATAAGTAGAAAGTTATGGATTTTGAACAAGGGGGAGATGGTGTATTGAGGTATCAAGGCAGATTGTGTGTACCGAGGGTGGATGAACTCCAAGAGAGGATCATGGAGGAAGCTCATAGCTCCAGATATTCCATTCATCCGGGTTCCACAAAGATGTATCGCGATTTGAGAGAAGTTTATTGGTGGAGTAGCATGAAGAAGGACATTTGCAGAGTTTGTGGCTAAGTGTCTGAATTGCCAACAAGTTAAAGTAGAACATCAAAGGCCCGGTGGTTAGGCTCAGAATATAGAACTTCCAGAATCGAAGTGGGAGATGATTAATATAGATTTAATCACAAGTTTGCCAAGGTCTCGCAGGAAGTATGATTCGATATGGGTGATTGTTGATAGAATGACAAAATCAGCCCATTTTTTGCCGGTAAAGACTACCCATACAACAAAGGATTATGCCAAGTTGTATCTTCAAGAAGTGGTTAGACTTCATGGAGTTTCGGTCTCCATTATTTCAGAAAGAGGTATGAAATTTACTACACAGTTTTGGAAGTCATTCCAAAAAGGTTTGGGTTCAAAGGTGAACTTAAGTACTGCCTTTCATCTTCAGACAGATGGGCAAGCAGGGCGCACTATTCAGACCTTAGAAGACATGTTGAGGGCCTGTGTGATTGATTTCAAGGGAAATTGGGATGATCACCTATCCCTTATTGAATTTGCTTACAACAATAATTATCACTCTAGCATCCAAATGGCTCCTTATGAAGTTCTTTATGGGAGAAGATGCAGATCTCCGATTGGATGTTTGAAGTTGGTGAAGCTGGGTTGATAGGACCTAATTTAGTTCATCAAGCTATGGAGAAGGTGAAAGTGATTCAAGAAAGGTTGAAAACAGCATAGAGTCGTCAAAAATCTTACACTGATGTTAGGAGAAGGGAGTTAAAGTTTGAAGTGGATGATTGGGTGTACTTGAAAATCTCACCCATGAAAGGTGTTATGAGATTTGGTAAGAAGTGGAAGCTTAGTCCCTGATATATTGGCCCTTACAGAATATTGAAAATGGTAGGTGATGTAGCTTATGAGTTGGAGCAACCAGAAGAATTAGACACGATTCATCCGATTTTTCATATCTCCATGGTGAAGAAGTGCATAGGCGATCCTTCATTGATCATACCAACTGAAGATATTATGATCAAGGATAGCTTATCTTATGAGGAGATTCCTGTTCAAATTCTAGATCGCCAAGTTCGCAAGTTGAGAACAAAAGAGGTAGCATCAGTCAAAGTTCTTTGGAGGAATCAGTTTGTTGAGGAAGCTACTTGGGAAGATGATGAGGACATAAATAAGAGATATCCACATCTCTTCGAATCCGGAGAAGTTCCAAATTAAGGTACTAATCCTTTTCTTGGTATTTATTTATAAGTTGGCATGTTGTTTTTGTATTTGCTTTTTGGGTGTTTGAACTAAATGATTGATGTTGCACCCTTAGCCTAGTAAGAGTAGTCTAAATTGAGGACGAATGTTCCCAAGGGGGATATATTATAACATCTTGTTAATTGAAAGAACTAGGAAGAAGTTAAAAATTGGAAATAGTCATTTTTGGAAAGTATATAAAAATCTGGAAAATTGTGAAGTATGTTAGGTTGAGTTTTTGGTCAATTAAAACGACCATAACTCCTGGCTCAGGATGATTTATGTGTACTTCCAGATATCTTACGAAAGATCTTGGAATAATCTTTCCAACACCGCCGAGTTTGCGCGATTTCGAGTTCGTATGAGTGAGATATGCCCTTTGGAAGTTGGGCTGTTTGGATAAGGAAAGTCCAATCCGGATTTTGGAAGGGTAGTTTGGTCATTTCCTTACCCTATTATTTTATTTAGTTTTTGGGTTATTAATTGGGGTCTAAACTGATCTTAGTAAGTTTACACTTTTGGAAAAAAAAGTTGGGGTTTTGAGAGAAGAGAAAAGAAGAGGAGAAAAGAGGAGAAGAAGCAAGAATCGTCAAGATCTTCAAGAATCGCTGGTGGATTTCGTCAAGGGGTCATCCCTGCAAGGTATTTGAGATCACATAGCGTTGGGTTAGTTCACCCACGCGCCTAACTTGATTCAATTCAGGAATGTTATATTGATTTGAAAGTAAATCCTATGAGTTCCTGATGAAATTCGTTTAAATTCTTGTGGGTTGTGTTGTTGAAGTTTTCTTGAGATTTGATTCATGTTTTCGAGTGTAATTTTGAGTTGAATCTAGTATATATTGAGGGTATAATCAATTCTAAGTGTTTGGGGAAAGAACCAAGTGAAATTAGAGGGTTTAGAGTTGAAAAACGAAGAAGAAAATTCTGGATTTTCTAAGGAAGGGGTTGGGGTGCCGCGCCTCTCAGCGCGCCCCAAAACAGAAACTATATTACTTTGATATATGAGTAAAGTTGATTTTGTTATTGCATAACTTTAACAAATTGAGTTGTTATTTACTGTTCTAAATGCTTTGTATAAATTGCACTATTATTGCTGTTTTACACTGCATTTTGAGTTGAGTTATTCATGAGTTGAGTAAAGCCAAAGTAAGTGTTCCTTTAAGATTCTTTTCAAGCCTGTATTATGTTTAGCATTCCAACTCGCATACTCATACATTCAATGTACTGATGTCAGTTGGCCTGCATCTTATTATGATGCAGATTCAGGTAACCGAGATCATCACCCAGTGCCTCGTTGATCCAGTTGAGCATTTAGAGTCAGTTGGTGAGTCTCCTTGCATTTCGGAGGACTCCTTTTATTTTGCTTTCAGTAGTTCCTTGTTAGGATGATCGAGGGTCTTGTCCCGATATCCCTCTTTGTTTTAGAGGCTTTATAGACAAATAGATATAGTTCTTTAGTCTTATTCATTTCAGTTGTATACGTTTAAGACTTGAGTTGCCATTTTTGGCTAAGATATTATTTCTTAAGTTATTGCATGAGTTATACTTCTTGTGTTTAAGTCTTCCATTAAGTAAGTAAGTCAGGTCAAGGGTTCGCTTGGGGCCAACAATGGTTCTCGAGTGTCAGCCACATTCGGGGTGTAGGCTCGGGGCATGACATTATAGATCAAGAGTTCTACCAATATGGACGTATAAAACCTCACCTCCAAAGTTCGAGGTAATATCATCCCTTTCAATAAAGAAGTTATCAATGAATTATATGATACTCCACAATGTGATGACCATGTATTTCAAGAGCTAGTTGAAGAAAGTAATTTTGATGTCTTTATTCCACATCTATGTCCATATGGAATTGATTGGCTATTTGACACTGAAGGAAAGAGGGATTGGTTTGTCACTCGAAATCTCAGTAGGTCAGCAAAAATATGGATGTTATTCTTAAATGACCTCTTGAAATCAGATCACAATTCTGGTGAGGTAAGAGTTGAGAAAGCGGCTTGGTTATATGCACTAGAAAATGAATTCACAATTAATATTGGATGGATAATTAGTGATAATATGGTATGTTGTTGGACTGTGAGAATAGTAAAAATTGTATACCATGGAACGACTATAACGAAATCGGTAGGACGTTTTGGGAGGACACCATCACCTTTGTTGGGATTTGTTCATTTGTCTAACATTGAATGGACAAGTTTTAATCAATTAGGACCATGTGTGAGACCTATGAATACACTAGGACCTTCAATAATTACGGAAAAAAAAAAAAGATGCCCATCACTCTCTATGGAGTTGAAAAGGGTTGAGGAAAAAATCAATCAACTTATCATGCATCAACAATCTATGCAAGAAGATTTTAATGCATTTAAAACTCAATTATCCTACCCCATAAATAATGATATATATGATGCGGGATATATATCAATAGACACTCATGTCGTGTGACAGTTTATGAGCAAGTCCATTTAAAATTTGATGGAAAGCATCACCTGATTGAGAAGGTAGCTGAAAAAACATAGCATGCTTCATTGAAGGCTTGACAAGCAATCTCTTCCAATTATTGTATTGAATGTTATTGTTGTACATATATATGTATACACAATCAGTTCACTAATTAGTTACCTGATACATCAATACTAATTGAGATACAATACATTGTAGACGATAATTCATCCCACTGATTATTAGAAATTATATGGGAGTAAAGTTGTGCGTTGAGGTGAAGAAACATAAGGTTGGATTTTTCATGTATCCCTTTTGTATTGATACAACAGATAAGAATATTGGCGAGATACAAAGCTTTGATGTATCAACTAGTGCAATTGTCTGGATTTGCTATGTATCCCTTTGTTGTTTTTTTGAATTTTTATATTGATATAGAAGTCGCGATACATCGCTGATTACAAATTGATACATTACTAGTTCGACGTATATGTATTGTGTTTTTAGATCTTTGAGCTAGTGTGCTGATAATATAAAGTATCATATACATGTGAATTTATTTTTTATTTTTTATTTGTGTTTTAATAAGTATTTTATAAATTTGAATTTGTATATGGATATATAAGTCATGATAAATTAATGGTTACAACTTGATACATTACTAGTTTGAAGTATATATAATGAGTTTTTAGAGTTGTGAGTCACTGTGTTTTTGATATAAAGTATCATGATACATTACTATTTATTATTGTGTTTGTGAAATACTGTATTTTATAGATGATACATTATATATGTAATTTGTTGTAAGCACATCAAAATGTTCGCGAATGGGGGTATGAATCAACTTATATTTATATTTTGTATATGATATTAAGTATAAGTTAGTTATCTGATTGTTTGTGATTGATACATAGAAATAATTATTTTATGAAATGCATCACTATTTTTTTTTAATATTGACAGGTTGTTGCATCGTCTAAGTATTTTTATTCAGTCTATGATTCTGGAAGAAGATACAATGTTTGTTTTGAAAAATAAATAAGGAATTGTGAAAGATTCAATGATTTCACTACCAGATAAGGAAATTGTCTTGCCACCTAGATACAAAAGGATGTCTGGACGATCACAAAAAGAAAAAAAAATTCAAGTGATAAGCTAACTACGAGCACAAACTGTTGTGGACGTTATAGATATGAAATTCACAACATGCAATCTTGTACTTTCTTACCAAAGAGAAGTGATACATTCTTTCATTCAACTTCCAATATATTGAAGTGTTACAATTAATAAATTAAAATTTATTCAACTTTGTGTACATTTCTGTTTGATAATGATTTAATTACATTGTTAAACTATTAAATTTTGTAAATCTGGTACAATGTTTATATAATGTATGTTTTTTTTATTTTGATAATAATGTACCTGATACATCATGATTGTGAACGGCTATGTTTACTATAATTTTATATTAAAGTATCACATATAAAAGGAACGACAAAATAATATATTTGATACATTAATTTATGTAATTGATACATGTTAAAATATACATTGGAGTGGGTAGATATCAAGTGTATAAATAACTTAATAAACAACCTCTTGATTGATAAATTTGTGTGATACTTAAATTTATGAAGCTATTTTGTATCAGATAATTTTTAAAAGTATCCTATTTTGTATTGTGTACCACAAGCACTATAATTACAACAACAACAAAAATATACACATATTGAGATTAAAAAATTAAATATATTGAGACCAAGTTTTTAGAGATACACTCTAAAACTTAATTTAATGCAACTTAAAAATAGTAAAACATTCAAATGGGTGTTCCCACACATACATAATGACTTATCTATATTGACCAAATTCTCTTGGTCTGGTGGTGTGAATTATTCCCTGGGTTTCGACGATCATCATTTCACTAACATATCATGCCTCAACCTTTTTGTTACCGTATTTTCATAGCAATGCTCCATATCTTGCATGAAGATAATCAGATCGAAAATCATTAGTTGAGATTGAAATTTCATTGCTAAGAAATTCAGCAAAATCAGCTACAAACAGTTTGGAGTCCCTTCAAAATGTAGAAGATACATTATAAAATTGCATTGAACATATAACTCAAAACAAAATCATATAAAAACTTACAAGTGTTGCATCATTGTTGCAAAATATCTTGTACAAATTCAACATCAAACGGGTGTTGTGTTTCCAACAGACTTCTAGTTTTCCTTTCCTCGTAAGCATCCAGTGATGACCAATCAGTTCACACATAGTATTAATATTTTGTATATGTCACACTGCAACTTAATATAATGTATAATGTATCATAGATTTGAATTTGATACTCATTATACTTTCATATAATGAAAATGACACATTCAATAATATTATTTTGTATCAAGTACATGAATGTAGGGATTGATACTTAAATCATCATATTACAATACATTATATATAATAAGTTGAGAGTGATACATAATTCATCAGATTACATTACATTTATAACTTGATACACTGAGAATAACTATAAACATTATATTTTTATATCAGGTACATGAAATGTTGTGAGTGATACATAATTCAGTAGACTACAATACATTTATAACTTGATACATTGCAATATGAAAAACTTAGAGTTCTATGTATTAACGAGCTTAAGGTTTTATGTATCAAACAATTAAATCGAATAATGATACACTGCAATATAATAAAATTGCTTTTTCAGTACTGTATCATGCATTTGGATCAACTACTAGATGCACGATTGAACATAAAAAATAGTGTAGAAATAGATTTTTAAAAAAAATCATTACCTTGAGTAGAGTAGGTCAAGAAATTGTAGATGAAACTTTTCTACCCCTTTTTCAACAATGTATCAAGCATTTGAATCAACTACTAGATACAAGATTGAACATCAAAAATAGCATAGAAATAGATTGAAAATCATTACCTTGGGTATAGTTAGTCGAGAAATTGTAGATGAAAATTTTCTATCCTTTTTTTTTGAAGGAGTATGATCCATATATATCAGGAAATAAAGAATTTTTTTTAAGAAGACGACAATGGAGAAGACGATATGTACCTATTCAGTGGTTTGAATTTGATTAACTGGAGAGAGAATCATTTTGAAATTCAAATTGAGATGAAAATTGTAACTGATAAGATTGTGGAGTGAAATTAGGAGAGGTTAAAAGAGTGAAAAAAGGAATGGAAAAACGTGGGTTGAGGCTGGGATGCTTATGTATCCGGATGACTTGAGAAATGGAAAAAAATAAGGGATTTTAAAAATATTTTGAAATGGTAGGAAATAATGAAAATTATGAAAAATAAAGACGTGTATATATATGTAATTTTCCCAACCAAAAAATCAATCCAAATTAAAATTTGGTTTGCTTTTGTTTATTTTTCGGTTAAATCCAAATAGTGCACACACCTATTGTATAGATTATTTACCCCATCAGATAAATATTGCAAGTTACCAATCGTTCCAAAAAAAGTCTTCTTCCTTAAAATCAAGCTCTACAATTACTTTCTCTCTCCCAAACCCTCCTTCCATATTTTATTTCTTTAACTTTCTTTCTAATTCATGCTTTGATCTCTTCAATGCAAGCACTTTAAAATATTAATGCAATTTTTTTATATAATATTTGTAGTTACAAATGCTTCTCAAGAAAATTGCAATTTATTTATATAGCAACTACAAAAAAAAAAAAAAAGGTGTACTAGAGAATTCATAAAGCAAAATAAACTCCTCAAGATCAACTATTGCTAAAGCGTTAAAGAACTAGTCACATTATCTAATACATTGAATTATTACTTCACTAATAGTAACAATTTTGTTTTAAAAAATTGAATACTTAAAATTTTGATTAACAATATCAAGGGACACATATTTGATTTACGCCTGAAAAGGAAATAATATTTCTCAATAATAAATTTGATTAGAGTATAACTAAGACTCTAATCAGAGTATTTTTTTTAATTTAATATCTTTTCTTAAATATTAATCTTTTACATTATTGTCCTTTAATTTATCTGATGGTGTAAGGAATTTTATACATCGACAATGTACAAAACTTAAACTCTTAATTCTTTCAAAATATTTGTTTGTTTAATTGCGTAAAATTCTTCAATTTCGATTAGGATTTTAGATAAGGAAAACCTCAAAGATTCTTCTCTAATGGCGGACTCAAAGAGGATTATAAGAGATATCACATTTAATTACCAATTTTCTAGCGATTTTTCGTCTTTGATCTATGTGTTACTCAAGGACTAGTTGATAATGTAGGCATGGCGGCTAAAATAGCAGAAGAGAGAAGATCTAAGCATATACATGCCTTATCTACATAACTACATTGTATTCCACAAAAATTGTATACAAAATCATCCATAAATACAAATTCACATTCATACAACAAAAAAGTATTCATGATTGAGTTATGTATGTATTTTACTTTCATAGTGAAAACTAAAAATTGTATCACAATGATCATGACTGTCAAATGTATTTTTCTTTATTTGTAGTACAAAATATTATTGATTGTATCCCTATATAATCTAATCATTACATATGAATACGATTTAAGAAAGGATACAAGATTCTGGAAAAAAAAATAGCATACATAGTCGAAATGATACAATCTGTTGAGGAATGATACAACTTTACTGTGAAAGAAATATGATACATTTATGTTTAAGAAATACAAATTCATTTGGCATACCTATTGGAATGACTACAAACTAAAAAATCAATACAATGTTGTTAATAAAATACAAATGCTGAGTAAAAGAAAAACAATTGACAAACAAAAATTAATATGAATACAATTTTGGTATGAATACAATTTTTGCAACCTTCTTCTCTAGTTCTCTCTTTCTTATTCTTCTTCGTCTGCTATATTTCTTTTTTATGATTTTTTGTTCACCAAACCCAAATTCGAATTCGTATTCACTTGTGCATTAGTAAAACTTTGTCTCGTCATCCATTATAATTACCCAGGAAAATTAAAAATTTCATGTCAAAACTTCCAAACAAATTAATGATTCAACAGTTAATGAATACCCGATTGATTTTGTATTTCACCAATTATCTCGAAGTTCAAGTTGGAATTTCTATTCCAAAGTTATTTGTCAATGGAATCCAATTCGATTATTTCAATATTTTCTTTCCAGACAAAAAAAAAATTCAACGAAATTTGAGAAACAATTGGGAAAAAATTCGATATTGGAAATTTGAGAAACAATGAAAGTGGAACCACTGTCCTTTTCTCTTTGAAATTGTAACTGATGAGAAATTCAAGTGATATGTTCCTTTTTAAAAATATTCTCCCCTGATTTTCTCTATTTTGTTATTGTATAATTGTATTATTTCAAATTAAAAAAAATACACAATCAGATATTTAACAAACTCAAACACTGACATTTTTAATAAATATTTAAAAGGGAAACTTTTGCATATAAGCACTAAAAATAGCTTAATTACGCTCCATAACTATAATTTGCTAATTACAATTCGTAGCTACATGTTATATGGAGGAGAGTGGCGAGCATGATCGGGAGAGGGAGGAGAGAAGCGAGTGAGAGAGGGCATAGAATGGGAGAGAGGTGAATTGTATATGTATATTGGTTAGATAATTGTATGTATATAACTGGTATACATATGTATTTGTATATCTGGTGAGCGAGATTGGGAGAGGGATGAGAGAGGCAAGCGAGATTGGGAGAGTGAGGAGAGAGGCGAGTGATATTGGGGGAAATATTTTATATAATTTGCGGATACGTTTGTATAATTAAGTGTTTTTTTATAATTGAGTAATATAAAGTCTGTAATATATTAGACAAATATGATAAAACTCGAAATAACGAATTAATACAAACATAAACATATGAATTTTAAACAATTATACAAAATCCAAAAACTACGCGTTTATACAAACTTTAAAAAGTTATACACAAAAAGATTGAATGTATATGGTGATAAAACTGAAAAACCAAAGGAAATCATGTCATATACAAATACAAATCATCGTCTACAAATACAAATCAAACGAACAATTGTTAGTTGCGAATTATACAAATGTGACGAATTATACAAACGTGACTAATTATATAAGCTCGAAGTCAGCCCACGTAATTAATGATTAATGTTAGTCGCGAGTGGTAATTATAGCAAACTATAGTTATGATAACTAATCAAGTAGTATAAGTTTGCTCAATCGCGTAATTTTTTCTATTTATAATGTGGCTAAGGGATCCTATTCAATGCTAAAATATTGACATTTTAAAAATTTTCTTCCGTTTATTGGGGTTTGGAGGGTGAATACTTTCTACCTACTTGCTATGCTGGTCCCAAGCCCAACAGAAAAGGACAGGCCTACAAAAATTAAAGCCCATCCAACGCCTGAAAGTGGGCTCTTCTTATACTTCCTTTTCTCTTCTTCCTTCCTTTGTTTTCCAGATTACTTCAAACGAAAGGTATCGCTCTTTGTGCTGACCAAAAATGGGGGATCTGAAGATTTCGAGCAAGGCTGAGAAGAACCTCGGCGGATGGGCCCTTTTCGGCTCCAAATACAATGACGCCGCTGATCTGTTCGATAAAGATGGCAACTACTTTAAACTCGCCAAATCATGTTAGTTCATTTTTTCCATTTTTTCTACACGGTTGTTTCTCATTTTACTAAGATCTGATAATTATTTTTTTAATCCCTAAATTCATATTCTGGTGATCCCACTCAGCTTCTGTTTTTAAGATTTCATTTCTCATTTAGACCAAACATCATTGTATGAATTGCTGTTTCCAAATTATTGTGTGAAAATCTGTATAAATTTTCATGTATATTCTCATCAGACGATCTTCCATATTAATTTTGTTTGGTCTAAGTAATTAGCAAATCCCGCAAACTTGTGTAAAAGTTTGTTGGATTTGATTAATTAAATTAATTGTTGGAGCATCTGGGAAGATTGTTATTTCTATTATTTTTTAATCTTGTAATCAACTGCAGCATTAATCATCTAAGGAGAGTTATTTACTGAGCAGATTTTATTCTTACTTTGGACATGTAGTGATGATTGAATGGGTTATAACTTGCTAGGCCAATTTTGTAGACAGAATTGATTCAATCTGTAGACTGAAAAATACCATTTTCTCCATTTTAGACTTTAAATTGTATAAGATGAACATAATTTTTTTAATGGTATAAAAGTGAATAAACTTCTTAAATAAAGCTCACTGTTTCATAAATTCAATCACCCTAGTTGCATGCTTAGAAATTGCAGAATAATTTTTTGTTACCTGATTCTTTCAGGGGATAAAGCTGGAGCAGTATATGTTAAATTCGGCTAATTGTCATCTTAAGGTAAGTGTTAATTCATCTGTAGTAATTTATCGTCTCTCATTGATGCTCTTTACTTTCTTTCTTTCTTATAGATATTTTCAGTTCTTGAAAGTCAATTTACTTTATGTTTACAGTTGGATAGCAAACATGAGGCTGCAAATGCTGCTCGTTACTACAAGAAGTCAAATATTAAAGGTTTGTAAGTCACGGAATAATTATTTGCTTCAAACTAGCATTTTTATGTTGCATGCTTCCGATAAACATAGAAGCAACATCTTTGGATGTAAGTCCGTTCTGTTCTCCATATAAGCCTCTTTTCGTTAGGAGCTTCTTAGAGGTTTTGCATTTAGTAATATTATCTTGTCTCAGGACAAATTATATGATTGTTTGTTGGCGTCATACTTGATTAGACCTTGTTCCAAATTAGTTTCTCTACCATCATAAGCTGCTAAGTGCACTCCTTTATGGGTGAGATTGGTTTTCTTGATATTAGAATGGCACTTGCAATTTGTTAACGTATAATAAGGATGGTAGAAGGATTGGAGTGTTGCACTGCCAACTATCCTGGGATATAGTTATGATTTAAACTTTCTTTCAGCGATAAGTTTCAGATTAATTAAAAATAGAAAGAGTCTGAAACATTTGGAAACTATAGAGTTAATGTTAAATAATTTTAACACAGTAACTTTACTAGATTAGTTTGTAAGATACGCAATGATTATATGGTTACAAAGAAGACGAAGTTATTGCACTTATGCAGCAAGAAATTTCATGCATTAATACATAACATCAAAAGTATCTATAAAATACTATACATAGAAGTTTACGCACAACATCATTTATGATTTACCATATTGGAACAATAACTTTGTAGAATTTAGTGGAAGTAAAATAATTCACTCCCATTTATTTGAGACTTTATAATAGGAAGATCTTAATGTGGATGATAGTGTGATCTTTTTAGATCTACATTGTAGATAGTATTCCTAAGCAACAATGACAGGATCGCCAGAGAGGACATAGTGGACTTACAGATGATTATTAATATTTGGATCATCTAATTAAAGAACTTCTTGATATAAAACAGATATAGCCTTTGCATATAAAATTGATACAGGACCCCATTAATTTAACTAGCAGATCTGACTCTTCTGTATAGTATTAAGTGAAGAACTTGAATGTTTTTCTTTATGGAACTCAATGGTCTCTTGATCCAAGGACGGGGAGCATTAAAGTCATTATTGTTGTTTATTGTTATTTGTCGTAACTATTTTTGCAGATTTCATTATGTCTTTCCTCACTCCCTTCTCCTCCTCCTCTAAAACTTCTTCTTCTGGTACTATATCTTCTACCATTTCCTCCAATTCTAAGCCCAAAGAAGAGATTGACTTCTCAGATTTGCAACAATCAATTGACGACGAGAAAATCCCAAAACATCCCCAATTTACCATCTATAAATCTTCCAGATTGCCTTTAACAAGTGACAACTATATCTAAAAAAAAGAAAAAAAAAGTGACAGCTATATCTCAACTATCGAACAAACTGTCCCTCTGAAGTTGGATCATGTGGATATTAAGCTTTTAAATCCAAAAGCTTTAGAAAAATATAACTGAAAATATAACTATCTTCATTTTGGGATTGTCCAGATCGGAACTAAACCTCTTTCTAGAGAAGGTCTAGATATCTCACTTCTTATCTGTCTAAGAGTATCAAGGTTCTTAGACTTCAATGATTCCCTCTTGGGAATTGTAGAAACCAATCTCCGCAGTGGTCCTATTTACTTTGACCGTTTTCCAAATTTTACTGTTTCTCTCAAAGATATTGATATTTTAGATTCTTTCACGCTCAATGTTAAAACTTTCAATTACAAGACCAAAATCGGATCTCTCCCAGTAACAATTATATATAGGATCCACTATAAGGCAATGAGTTTGACCTTCAATACTGGAGCTATGAGAAGTAGCTATAAAGGTGAGACTGTGCTTTTCAAAATAGATATGCAACGATCTCATCTGTTAGTTCCCAAGACAATTTCTTGGAGTCAAGTTTCTCTATCCCAGAACAGGTTGTTGCAAGATACCACTCTAGTCGAGAAACTCGAAAATACTAGAGTCTCCCAGATCCAACAATTTTCAATGGATGTGTGTGTTTGAGTTTGATGGTGCTGATTTGAGAGTGAAGTTACGCTAAGTGTTAATTATTTGTCAAGATATACCCATCATGTTTTCTTTTCACCATCCTACATAAACTATCATTTAAATATTCGTTCTCTCAACAAATAGTCACAAATTATGTTCTTCCTATACTAAACATCATATAGATTTAACAAGGTCTAAATATTTTAATTCATTCATCAAACAGGCTTAGCTAGTCACGATTACTTAAATTTTTCATTCATAGAAACATTTCAATATGGACAAGTAAATTTAGTTGTAGAGAGATATACAAATGTCAACTTTGTTGTCAATACCGATTAACAAGGAAAATGATTAAAACACAATCCTAAACCTTTATCTAAAAAATGACACAATTTCTCATCTCATACTCAATCAATCACAAAAGATTTAAAAATAAAAGACAACATCTTCACTACACCATCAAGAATCAATTCTAGTGCAAAATCAAGAACTCCACAAGTTTAAAAGAGAGAAAAATAAAAATTAAGATAAAAGACACAAGCTTAAAGCGAAAACATGAATGAATTAGAACATACAAATCAAACAAAAGAAATACTATCAATAAAGCTTGAAACACTATTACACAGACACCTTCTTTTTCTTAATAATAATAGGGAGAATGATGAAATTTGTCATATCATTGTGTAGAAAGAATTTATTATACCTTTTTTATTAGTTAAAAAATATTTCCGTTATAATCTTGAGTGTTGTTAAAAATGTCGGAGGCTTGGTTGAAATAAAATATGTGAAAATAACATATTGATGGAATTAAAAGCCACAATTAGAAGCTAATTAATGAAGGGCAACGATTAGATTCCAACATTTTTAACAACACTCAAGATTATAACAACGATAATAATATTTTAAAACTAATAAAAAAGGTAAAATAAATTTGTTATACACAATGATGAGGCAAATTTAAGTCTTCTCCCTTTTAAAAAATGAAGAAGAAGGTATTTGTGTAATAGTGATTCGAGCTTCTATTGATAGTCTTTCTTTAGATTGATATGATCTTGATTCTTTCATGTTTCCGCTCAATGCTTGGGTCTTTATTTTAATTTTTATTCTACTCTTTTAAGCTTGTGAAGTTCTTGATTTTGCACTACAATTGGTTTTTGATTGTGTAGTGAAGATGCTTTGCCTTTTTTTTTTTTAATCTTTTGTGATTGTTTGAGTAGGTGATGAGAAATTGTCATTTTTTCGATAAAAGTTTAGGATTATGCTTTACTCACTTTCCTTGTTAGTCGGTATTGAAAACAAAGTTAACATTTGTATATTTCTCTATAATTACATTTACTTGTCTGTATTGAAGATGTTTCTATGAATGAGAAACTTAAGTAATCGTGATTAGCTAGCCTGTTTGGAAGATGTATTAGAATATTCAAACCTTGCTAACTCTATATGATGGACGATGTTTTGGTCCAGAAAGAACATATTTTGTGACTATATATACAACAACAACAACAACATACCCAGTGAGATCCCACTAAGTGGGGTTTGGGGAGGGTAGAGTGTACACAGACCTTACCACTACCTCGTGGAGGTAGAGAGGCTCTTTCCGGAGGACCCTCAGCTCAAGTACATCAACGCTAAGTAAAAGAAGTGGAAACATTATATAGGACATAACATCCAATAAGAAAAAAGTGCATAATCAACAAATGAGACAATAACATCAAGAAAATACTGTGAGAGGCGAAACGCAGTAAACGACATATATTTTGTGACTATATATGTTGAGAGAAAATCTTTTCAAATGATAGTCATATATGATGGTGATAAGAAAATATGATGGGTATATCTTGACCTCAAATCAGCACCATCAAGCTCAAACACACTGATATTCTAAGGTTTTTCAAGAACCAATTTTAATGCAAAATCAAGAACGCCACATAAGTCCCTACATATTTACAAATAAACCCTTCTTCTAGAATTCTATACATGCCTAGAATATTAAGGTTTTTCAAGAATTCTTCCTAGATATTGTAGAGTCTTTCCAAGAAGTTCTTCATGGCTCTAGAATCTTCCCATAAATGCTAGCATACTTAAGACTTCCAAATGGACAACTTTATGCCATGTGGCGTAATGATGTGGTGGGTCATGACGTACCGTTAAACTTGTGTCTTATCTCCTTAAAAGTACTCTTTTTTTTTCCTTAGGGTACTTGGAGAATGCCAATTTGAAAATGTTCAATCTGTGGATGTTGTGTAAAGATGGTTGACCTCTGCTTGGATTGAATTCTGAAGCTTGCAGACAATTTACTGGTCTTCAAGGTATCTTATATATTCTACAATTTAATTTCATGATTGAATTAATGTAGAATTATTCACTATTTCTTTTACAGGAAAGTCACTTGAAAGTGGTTATGTTGCATCTGCAGACTTCACCACCAAGTATTCCGTTAAAGAAAGAAAATGGTTGAGATACTACTGATCGAACAAGGGTATTCAATGCCAACATTCAAGGAAAGGCAATTCAACAACAATCAGTTTTGATCAATTGAGTTGAGAGTTCTGCAATAAAAAGCACAACCTGGAATAAAATGCAGTAACTAAGGTTCTGGATTGATTGTTGGAAGGGCACATATATGTTTTTCTGCACACATTGTAAAGAGCATGTATAGAAACACTTGGGATAATTTTTATTCAATATCCATTTTTATTAGTCTACAGTAATTGTTAAGTAGTTGAATTGTTGGTCTTTCATCTTTTGATAGGGTTCCAATGGTAACTACTTACGGATTCCATATACAGTAATTGTTTTGGTCTGAGACTGCCTAAAATTATTCATCTTTACAAAAGCTGTTCTGAGGTTGTCTGATTGTGCCTATAGAGGAAGAATATTCTTTGGCTTATTTAGTCAGAAAAAATAATTCAGGATACCATAATGTCAAAATTGCTTTTTCTATCTATTATTATATGACTAGATATATAAGAGCCCATGCAAGCATTGACCTAATAAATATTATTTCATTTGTTTGAATATATGTGGCACAAACGATACTAGGAGAATCAATCAAATTTTCATATACTTTTTAAATATTTTAAGTTCTTAATTATTGTAATTTATAGTACGTTTAACGTAATTTTCAAATAATATATGTTACTCACGTTGTCTCAATTTATGTGGCAAATTTTGTAAGTAGATTAGTATGTTCTTTTAAATTTTTGAAGTTGTTAAATTTTGAGTCTTAGCCTAAAATAGCCCCTCATCTTTGGGTTAAGACTCAAAATCATCCTTGAGTTTTCACATGGAGCATTAATAGTCCCTCATGTTTGCAATATTGGTGCACTTTTGGTCCTCCTTCAAAATTTTGCCTATTTTTTAACATTGATTTTATTCATAATTTATGTATGGAATGTTTAATCGTCATTTTATATATTTAGTAGAAATAATAATTCCATGTGAGAGATTGTGAGAAGAAAAACACCTTATTTTTCTTTAGTCCATTCACTCTCTCGAACTGAATGTGTGGAAAAGGGTTTAGGATTCACTCTCTCGAGCTGAACCCATGACAGCACAATACCCATAGACCATCAATTCAGTAATCTTGATTTTAAAACCTCTCTCTCGAGCAAGCCAAAAACACGAACGTAGAGTTGCATTTGCAACTCCAACCCTTTAAATTGAACCACAATTATAGATTGAAATCACTTTTAAACAACATTTACATTAACAATAAACAATACCCACAAACTAAATCAACCCATAATCACACCCCAAGAATTGGGGTTTTAGCTAGACATCATAAAAAGATAGAAATCGATACCAAATTATGTTTCCATCAACTGGGTACGATTAATTTCGTCTTTACCTTGTCCAAGTTGAAGAATCTCAAAGACCCACTTCCAATTTCTTAAAAATGGAAAACTTCAATTCTTCAAAGCTAAAGAAAATATTGTCTCAATACTCTCTGTTCAAACTCAAAAATTACTCTAATGAATGTTTACAATAAAAATCGATACTAAACATAATGTTTGAAAATGTATTTATAGTTGCCAAAAATATTTTGCGAAGGGCCATTCGGCACAGTAAGTCAGGATCGCCGATCAACTCGACGATCCGCCCTTTGGTCAGTTCCATCACCTTTTTTCTTTGGCCTTCAACATCCTCAAGTTCCGTAACTTTGGGCGATCCAACACTGCATTGTAGAACCATTTGGCAACTCGCCAACTGTTCATTTCTCTCGCTGAATTGATTTTCTCCTTCAGGGCTTGGCACACTGGAACTTTAGGCGAGGTAATAACCACTCGGCGACTCGCCCAATGGATTAGGCGATCAACATGCCTTCTTTTCTTCATTCTTTCAGCTGCCTTGTTCCTTTTTGCCCATTAGAGTCCATGCTTTGTTACTCAATCCAAATACCTGGAAAACAAGGATTTTACATAAGTTATTGACACAAAATAAGTATTTGAGGACACTAAATCTATCCAACTAAATCCCTAAATGAGTCCAATTCGTGGACTTATCAGTCCCCAATATATTGTCCCTTACAGAATATCCAAAAGGATTGGTAATGTAACTTATGAGTTGGAGCTACTACAAGAATTAGCAGTGGTCCATCCGGTATTTCATATTTCCATGTTGAAGAGGTGCATGAGAGATCCTTCACTTATCATACCAACCGAAGATATTGGTATCAAGGATAACTTGTCTTATGAGGAGATCCCTGTTCAGATTCTAGACCGTCAGGTTCGCAAGTTGAGGACCAAGGAAGTAGCATCAGACAAAGTTCTTTGGAGAAATCATTTTGTTGAGGAAGCTACTTGGGAAGCTGAGAAGGATATGAAGAAGAGGTATCCACATCTCTTTGAGCCCAGAGAAATTCCAGACCAAGGTACTAATTCTCTTCTTAGTACTCTTTAATTGATATGCCTAATGTGTTAAATTTGCTTGTTGGGTGTTTGAGCTGAACATTAGATGTTAGTGATCTCATTCGAGGACGAATGTTCCCAAGGGG
Organism: Solanum microdontum; assembly: GCA_036250385.1. Classification (NCBI taxonomy): domain Eukaryota; kingdom Viridiplantae; phylum Streptophyta; class Magnoliopsida; order Solanales; family Solanaceae; genus Solanum; species Solanum microdontum. The sequence goes on from JAJONQ010000557.1 coordinate 23,408, forward strand.
TAGATATTGTAACACCTCGCTAATTGAAAGAGCTAGAATTAGAAAGAGTCATTTTTGGAAAGAAATGAAAAATCTTGAAATTTGTTTAAGTTCTGTTAAGCTTGAGTTTTGGGTCAACTTCAAACGACCATAACTCCTAGTTCAGGATGATTTAGGTGTGCTACCAGATACCGTAGGAAATATCTTTGAATTATCATTCCAACGTGGCCGAGTTTTCTTGATTGCGAGTTCGTATGAGGGAGATATGACCATTCAAAGTTGGGTTGTCTAGATAAGAAAAGACAAAACCGGATTTTAGAAGGGTATTATGGTCATTTCACCACCCAATTAATTAATTTTGTTTTTGGTAATTAAGTTTGGGTCTAAACGGGATTGGTTCAGTTTATGCTTTACAAGATTAAGTTAGGGTTTTAGGAGACGAGAAAACAAGAGGAGAAAAGAGGAGAATAAGCAAGGATTCGTCACGTTCTTGAAGCTAAGCTTGTGAATTTCGCCAAGGGTTGATCCCTACGAGGTATGTGAGATCACATAGTGTTGGGTTAGTTCACCCACGCGCCAAACATGATTCAATTCCGCGAATTTATGTTCTTGAAAGTATAGAAATTAAGTTCTTGATGGGTTTTGTTGAAATTCTATTGGGTTCTTGATTTGTTGAAGTTGATGAGAAGTTCTTCAATTAAATTCATGAAAATTGATGATGTTTTGAGTAGTTTCTTGCACATTTTGGTTGTGTATTTGATTCTAAGCGTTTGAGGAAGGAACCATTCGAATCTAGGGAGTTTAGAGTTGAAAAACGAGTATGAAAATTCGTCAAAACTCTAGGGAGGGAGGTGGGGAGCCATGCCACTCAGAGCTCCCCAAATAAACTTCTGTAGTTTGGGCTCTGGGGCACCACGCCAGCCAGTGCTCCCCAACCCAGCTTCTGAAATTTGCCCTCTGGCGCCCCGCACCACTCAAAGCGCTATGGACGCCAGTTCTTTTACTTTTTCCCACTTCTTTCCATTTGAGTTTCCTTGAATCGTACCTACGTTTACTAGTTGATTTCTACACTCTAAGGTACGTCTAAACATCATGATACTGTCTATAACACGAGATCATGACCCTTGACTCCATAAATCAAATTCAAGGTAAAACTAAGAGTCAAGTCATAAGAGTTCTTAGAGTCTTTCAAAAGTCTTATACAATCATTTTAAACTTGTTTTAACTATATAAGCATTGAGTTTGAGAAAGAGTAGAGCCAAGTTCATTTCTTTAAATGATACATGGGAACTAAGTAATCCCAGCAAACAAATGTTTTCACATTTAAGAGAAGAGGAAACATCGATTTCCAAATGAGTTTTCATGAGTAGTTTTGAGTTCCATCTCTTTTAGGAGATAAGCTTTTGAGTAATTACCTCAAATCACAGAAAAAGTTTTGTTTTAAAACATATGACCTGAGTATTTTGGGAGTAGTATTGAGCACCGATATGGGGATGAGTTCATAATGACATAAGTCTCCATAAATCATGTAGTCATCGTGGGTAGAAAGGGTCATACTTTTTAGATGATTCCTTAATTATTTTTAGCATAGCCTAGTGGATCCACTTAGTTAAGGCGTTCTATATCCTGGCAAGTTATAGGACAGTTCTGTCAGCGTGGGCGTGACGATATGGGGACGAGTTTATTACTTTACTAGTTCAGTTGTTTAGGATGATCAGGGGTCTGTCCCGACATCCCTCATAGTTATTAGAGGATTCATAGATAGTTAGACGATATTGGTTCTTTAGTATTATTCATTTCAGTTGTTTGTTTTAAGACTTGAGTTTGCCTTATTGGCTAGTTGAATGTTTTCTTTATAACATTCTAGTTTTATATGGGTTTATCTTTGGTTAAGTTAAGTCTTCTGTTGAGTAGTAAGCCAGACCAAGGGTTCGCTTGGGGCCAACAATGGTTCTCCAGTGCCAGTCCCGCCCAGGGTGTAGGCTCGGGGAGTGACAATCCGATGATATCAACCTAAGCAATAATAATGATTGTTCTGAAACGATGATGAAAAACTTTTATGATGTTAACAATTTTAGAGTTATTTTTTTACATATACATAATACAACATACTATAATAAAAAAGAGAATGATGTTCATAAGAAAGGAGTCAAAGGTCCTTCATTGTAATTTAGTTCATTTTGTTCTTGTATGGACGTGATGTTCCACTTTACTTGGAAGTGTTGTTGTTCGAAACTATTTGGTCTCATCTTTAACGTGTCTAATGCTGTTCTTTAAAACTTCCTGGAATTTAGAAAATTCTGTTACTTCTAGCCAACTATTTTCATGAAGATTTTCTTATACTTCTTGCTTCTACTTAAATCTCTCTACGACTCATAATTTTTGTGCAACAAAAAAAATAGCACTTTAAGATTTCGGAGAAACGCTTTGGCTTAAGATAAAATGTTCTTGACAATGTAGTGTGTATCGAAAATATGGATATTATCGAATGATCATATGTAAGCTTAAGAAAATAGTTCAATCACGTGCGAAGCACAAATAATTTACCTAGTTTACTTAATAATGGAAAGAAAATAAATTGCATTGACCATGTTTCTTAATTTAGATTTTTTTAATAAAATAATCTATAATTCTAGGAGAAGAGAAAAGAAAAAATATAAAATAAAATAAATTTGGAAAGATATCCAAGTCAGAGTGTCCAGATTAATTGTATTTTCTAAATAATATATATATATACTTAATAATGAAAAAACAAACAAATTGCATTGACTAGATTTCTTTAGTTCAGATGATACTTGACTATAAATAGGACTTTTCAATTAAATCATGTAAACTAAATACTCAAATAGATTCTTTCAACACTTCCCCAACCAATAACTTCATCTGATGACTCAGGCCGCTACCATCTCATCCACCCCATTGGTAATCATTATTGACGATGAATTTCACGATGAATTTTTATCATCAGAAATTTGATGTTACAGTACGAAACCTACATCGATGTTGAGTCGAATGTTAGCTTAGAGACTACCAAACTAAATAAGTACTACCAGATGAAGGAAATATTCTCGATCTAACTCCAGTGCAGACAAAGAGTACTCTAGAGCTGTAGATGTAGACGTCGTCGTCTGTATATCTAGAGTACTCTTTGTCGGCACCGAAGTTAGATTGAGCATGTTTTCCTCATCTAGTAGTATGTCTTTATTTAGTGTGGTAGTCTCTAAGCTAACACTCGACTCAACATCGATGTAGATTTCGTACTGTAACATCAAATTTTTGATGATAAAAATTCATCGTGAAAGTCATCGTCAATAATGATTATCAATGGGGTGGATGAGACGGTAGCGGCCCGAGTCATCAGATGAAGTTATTGGTTGGGGAAGTGTTGAAAGAATCTATTTGAGTATTTAGTTTACATGATTTACTTGAAAAATCCTATTTATAGTCAAGTATCATCTGAACTAAAGAAATCTAGGCAATGCAATTTGTTTTTTTCCCCATTATTAAGTGTGTATATATATATATTATTATTATTATTTAGAAAATACAATTAATTTGGACACTCTGACTTGGATTTCTTTCCAAATTTATTTTATTTTATATTTTTTCTTTTCTCTTCTCCTAGAATTATAGATTATTTTTTAAGAAAATCTAAATTAAGAAACAATGCAATTTATTTTCTTTCCATTATTAAGTAAACTAGGTAAATTATTCGTGCTTCGCACGTGATTGAACTATTTTCTTAAGCTTACATATGATCATTCGATAATATCCGTATTTTCGATACATACACTACATTGTCATGAACATTTTATCTTAATCCAAAGCGTTTCTCCGAAATCTTAAAGTGCTATTTTTTTTGTTGCACAAAAATTATGAGTCGTAGAGAGATTTAAGTATAAGCAAGAAGTATATGAAAATCTTCATGAAAATAGTTGGCTAGAAGTAACAGAATTTTCTAAATTTCAGGAAGTTATAAAGAACAACATCAGAGGTTAAAGATGAGACCAAATAGTTTCGAATAACAACACTTCCAAGTAAAGTGGAACATCACGTCCATACAAGAACAAAATGAACTAAATTCCAATGAAGGACCTTCAACTCTTTTCTTATGAACATCATTCTCTTTTTTATTATAGTATGTTGTATTATGTATATGTAAAAAAATGACCCTAAATTTGTTGAACGTCATAAAAGTTTTTCCTCATCGTCTCAGAACAATCATTACTATTGCTTAGGTTGATATCATCGGACTGTCATGCCCCGAGCCTAAACCGTGGGCGGGACTGGCACTGGAGAACCATTGTTGGCCCCAAGCGAACTCTTGGTCTGGCTTACTACTCAACGGAAGACTTAACTTAACCAAAGATAAACCCATATAAAACTAGAATGTTATAAAGAGAACATTCAACTAGCCAATAAGGCAAACCCAAGTCTTAAAACAAACAACTGAAGTGAATAAGACTAAAGAACTGAAATCGTCTAACTGTCTATGAATCCTCTAATAACTATGGGGTGTCAGGACAGACCCCCGATCATCCTAAACAACTGAACTAGTAAAGCAATAAACTTGTCCCCATATCGTCACCCCCACGCTACCAGAACTGTCTTATAACTTGCCAGGATATAGAACGCCTTAACTAAGTGGATCCACTAGTCTATGCTAAAAGCATTAAGGAATCATCTAAAAAGTATGACCCTTTCTACCCACGATGACTACATGGTTTATGGAGACTTATGTCATTATGAACTCATCCCCATATCGGTGCTTAATACTACTCCCAAAATACTCAGGTCATATGTATTAAAACAAAGCTTTTTCTGTGATTTGAGGTAATTACTCAAAAGCTTATCTCCTAAAAGAGATGGAACTCAAAACTACTCATGAAAACTCATTTGGAAATCAATGTTTCCTCTTATCTTAAATGTGAAAACAGTTTTTCGCTGGGATTACTTAGTTCCCATGTATCATTTAAAGAAATGAACTTGGCTCTACTCTTTCTCAAACTCAATGCTTAAATCTTTAAAACAAATTTAAAACAATTGTTTAAGACTTTTGAAAGACTCTAAGAACTCTCATGACTTGACTCTTAGTTCTACCTTGAATTTGATTTATGGATTTAAGGGTCATGATCTCGTGTTATAGATAATATCATGATGTTTAGATATACCTTAGAGTGTAGAAATCAACTAGGAAACGTATGTACGATTTAAGGAAACTGAAATGGAAAAAGTGGGAAAAGGTAGAAGAACTGGCGTCCCTGGCGCTCTGAGTGGCGCGGGGAGCCAGAGGGCAAACTTCAAAAGCTGGGTTGGGGAGCACTGAATGGTGCGGCACCCCAGATCCCAAACTACAGAAGTTTGTTTGGGGAGCTCTGAGTGGCGTGGCTCCCCATCCCCCTTTCCAGAGTTTTGACGAATTTTCATGCTCGTTTTTCAACTCTAAATTCCCTAGATTCGAATGGTTCCTTCCCCAATCGCTTAGAATCAAATACACAACCAAAATGTGCAAGAACCTACTCAAAACAACATCAATTTTCATGAATTTAACTGAATAACTTCTTATCAACTTCAACAAATCAAGAACCCAATAAAATTTCAACAAAACCCATTGAGAACTCAATTTCTATACTTTCAAGAACATAAATTCGCGGAATGGAATCATGTTTGGTGCGTGGGTGAACTAACCCAACGTTATGTGATCTCACATACCTCGTAGGGATCAACCCTTGGCGAAATTCACGAGCTTAGCTTCAAGAACGTGACGAATCCTTGCTTATTCTCCTCTTTTCTCCTCTTCTCTTTTCTTCTCTTCTCTCAAAACCCTAACTTAATATTGTAAAGCGTAAAGTGAACCAATTCAGTTTAGATTCCAACTTAATTACTAAAAACGAAATTAATTAATTGGATGGTGAAAACACCATAATACCCTTCTAAAATCTGGTTTTGACTTTCCTTATCTAGACAACCCAACTTTGAATGGTCATATCTCCCTCATACGAACTCAGCCACGTTGAAAAGATAATTCAAAGATATTTCCTACGGTATCTGGTAGTACACCTAAATCATCATGAACTAGGAGTTATGGTCATTTGAAGTTGACCCAAAACTCAAGCTTAACATAACTTAAACAAATTTCGAGATTTTTCAGTTCTTTCCAAAAATGACTCTTTCTAATTATAGCTCTTTCACCTAGCGAGGTGTTACAATATCTCCCCATTGGGAACATTCGTCCTCGAATGAGATCACTCTAAGTAGGCTAAGGGCGTAACATCTAACGTTCAACTCAAACACCCAACAAACAAGTTTAACACATTAGGCATATCAATTAAAGAGTACTAAGAAGAGAATTAGTACCTTGGTTTGGAATTTCTCCGAGCTCAAAGAGATGTGGATACCTCTTCTTCATATCCTTCTCAGTTTCCCAAGTAGCTTCCTCAACAAAATGATTTCTCCAAAGAACTTTGTCCGATGCTACTTCCTTGGGCCTCAACTTGCGAACCTGACGGTCTAGAATCTGAACAGGGATCTCCTCATAAGACAAGCTATCCTTGATACCAATATCTTCAGTTGGTATGATAAGTGAAGGATCTCCCATGCACTTCTTCAACATGGAAATATGAAATATATTGTGGTAGCTCATATCATAAGCTACATTTCCAATCCTTTTAGCTATTCTGTAAGGGATAATATACCGGGGACTGATGAGTCCACGAATTGGACTCATTTAGGGATTTATTTGGATAGATTTAGTGTTCTCAAATGCTTATTTTGTGCCAATAACTGATGTAAAATCCTTGGTTTCCAGGTATTTGGATTGAGGAACAAAGCATGGACACTAATGGGCAAAAAGGAACAAGGCAGCTGAAAGAACCAAGAAAAGAAGGCTTGTTGATCGCCTAATCCATTGGGTGAGTCGCCGAGTGGCTATTACCTCACCTAAAGTTCCAGCGTGCCAAGCCTTGAAGGAGAAAATCAAGTCAGCTAGAGAAATGAGCAGTCAGCGAGTCGCCGAACGGTTTTGTGATGCAGTATTGGATCGCCCAAAGTTATAGAGCTTGAAAATGCTGAAGGCCAAAGCAAAAAGGTGATGGAACTAACCAAAGGATGGATCGCCAAGTTGATCGGCGATCCCGACTTACTGTGCCGAATGGCCCTTCGTAGCATATTTTTGGCAACTATAAATACATTTTCAAACATTATGTTTAGTATCAATTTTTATTCTGAACATTCATTAAAGTAATTTTTTAGTTTGAACAGAGAGTATTGAGACAATATTTTTCTTAGCTTTGAAGAATTGAAGTTTTTCATTTTTGAGAAATTAGAAGTGGGTCTTTGAGATTCTTCAACTTGGACCTTTGTAAAGACGAAATTAATCATACTTAGTTGATGGAAACACAATTTGCTATCGATTTTTATCTTTTTATGATGTCTAGCTAAAACCCCAATTCTTGGGGTGTGATTATGTGATTATGGGTTGATTTAGCTTGTAGGTATTGTTTAATGTTAATGTAAATGATGTTTAAAAGTGATTTCAATCAGTAATTGTGGTTCAATTTAATGGGTTGTAGTTGCAAATGCAACTCTACCTTCGTGTTTTTGGATTGCGAGAGAGAGAGGTTTTAAAACCAAGATTACTCAATTGATGGTCTGTGGGTATTTTGTTGTCATGGGTTCAGCTCGAGACAGTGAATCCTAAACCCTTTTCCACACATTCATCTCGAGAGACTGAATGGACTAAAACGTAGGATGTTCTTAATTGTTGCTTGTTGGTGTTCGAGAGAAACCAACTTGATTCGGGTTAAATTGTTCGAGATAAAGTTTATCCCCTCTAAAGACTAGCTTAGTCACTGATTTATAGCTATTCACCATTAATTGCAACTACCCATTTGTCTATCTTAGCCTATAATCCAATCACATCCCAAGAACCTGTCTCTTGTTAATTTGTTTTATTTGTTGTTGTTGTAGTTGATAATTACAACCAAAACCCCCATGTTATTTGACATTTGTGTCACCCCTTAATTTGAATTATGTTTTTATTCATAAATATCTATTCATATGATTGACTTGAACATATTCAAACTTTGTTCTTGATTCTCAAACACGTACCACTTCCTCTAGGATTCGACCCCAACTCATTTAGTTGGGTTATATGCTGACTAACGATCGTTGACTCTTATAACTGGATTAAGTGTCTTTGATAACGTTATTCAATCAAAATGGCGCCGCTGCCGGGGAGTGGTGTTGGTTAAGAATTTTCTGTTAAGTGGAATTTTGTTCTTGATAGTTATAGTTGAATCTACTTACTTTCAATTTTGGTTTTCGTGTTACTTGTTGAGCAGAGAAATTGAGCTTATCTAGTAGCAACAGGAGCCAAACGGTTCGCCCTCCCTTGGATTGATGAGTCTCTGGGAGGACATCCTAACCTTCAAGCAATTGGAGGGTGAGACCATGTATGAGTTGTGGCAAAGATTTAAGGACTTACAGCAATGCCCAACTCATGGAATTCTAGATAAGATGCTTCTGGAATGCTTCTACAGGGGTCTTGGCCCCGAAAATAGAATAGTGGCTGACCAACTTTCTTCGGGTTGTTTGATTGGACAGTCCTATGAAACAATAGCCCGACTCCTTGATTGTGTAGCCAAAACCAACAAGGATGCAGAAAAGGACCAACACTTGGCCACATTGTTGGGGTAGCTGGATATCTTGGCCAAAAAGGCAAGGAACTGGAAGAAGTGTCCAAGAAGAAGGACATGTACATCCCACCTCACGAGCATCGAAAGACAAAGAAGAAAAAGGGTGGGCAAATTGAAGAGGTCCTCTCACTCATCCTCCACAAAGTCAAAGAACATGACAGAGTGTTGGAAGAGATAAGAGAAAATGTTTTGATGCTAAATCAGATAGCAACCTCTCATTCCATGTTCATTCAGCTACTGGAGTCCTAAATGGACCAAGTGCTGTCTTGTCTCTACCCAGAGCCAGAAGAGGGGATTCCTTATGAAAATCAAGCAAACCCCACTAATGGAACTTAAGTGGGGACTTGCGTCGTGCCACGACGTTAACTAAGGCGCTTCTTGGGAGGCAACCCAAGGCTTTATCGCTTTTTTTTTGTTTTAGAAATAATCGTGTGTTAATTTTGTAGGTTGAAGTGTGGAAAGTCTTTGAAAAGTGTAGGTTGGCGAGCCAAAAGTCCAGTCGGTGCATCGCCAAAGAGGTTGGTGCGACCGAATTGAACCGCCGTTTGACTCAAGACATTTTCAAATTGGAGTCTATAAAACTCGACAAGCCCAGGAGCAAATTAGCAAATCACCGACCAGGTCGGCGATCACGACTTTGTCCGCCGTTTGGACCCCCACATTAACTGGAGGTCCTGTAAAACTCGGCGAGGTAAGTGCCCACTCGGCGTGTCACCGAGTGGGTCGGCGAGCAATACTAATGTCGCCGAATGGGTGAGAACTGGACGATTTTTAAAGGCAAAAGGTTTAAACTTTGTAACTCTTTCACTTTCCCTCACTTTTGAACTTCCCAAACTCACACCACACTGTAGTTTCCATATTTTCATGTTTTTTTATCGCATTTTAGTCGTCAGATTTGTGTTCGGAGTTGAAATCTTTGCCGCCTAGCTTTTCAAATCTTGATTATTTGGCATCAAAGGTTGGTTTTCCGAACCCCAAATTTAATTTTTAGCAATTTATACTCATTTGCAAGTGATTTTTATCTTAGCGATGTGTGCTGGGCCTCTCTGATCATAATTGTATTTGTGTGAACCTAGCTTAACTTGATTATCGTGCCTCAAATTCCTATAATGTTAATTTCCCGAGATTTTATGCTTTAAAATTGTTTAAAATTGTGGGGTTGTGCTTGCATGTTGTTGGGTCAAGTCGGGTGAAGTCTAAGTAACCCCCGATCATCCTAAACAACTAAACTAGTAAAGCAATAAAAGGGATCCTCCGGAATGTAAGGAGGCTCACCAATAGACTCTGAGATGCTCGACTGGATCAACAAGGCGTTGGATGCTGATCCTGATTGCCGGTATCTGCTTCATAACACGATGCAAGCTAAATGACATCACTACATTGAATATACGAGAATGTGAGGGGAAAACTGAACATAACATAAACTTGAAATGAACTTTGAAAGAAATGCTTACCTCAGGTTTACTCAACTCATGGATACTCAACTCAATGAATAAATAAATAACAATAAAGATACAGTTTATATAAAGCATTTAAAACGGTAAGTAACAACTCGATATACATATATAGTAAAGAAATATAATTATGTGGAATTTTCTCTAACCGACAACTATCACTATGAGCTAAAGTGATGATACAACGTCTCGTCCACGCTACCAGAACTTTCCTATAACTTGCCAGGATATAGAACGCCTCAACTAAGTGGACCCACTAGCATATGGTAAAAATTAGTAAGGAATCATCTAAAAAGTATGACCCTTTCTACCCACGATGACTACATGGTTTATGGAGACTTATGTTATTATGAACTCGTTTCCATATCGGTGTTCAATACTACTCCTAAAATAATCAGCTCATATGTAATAAAACAAAACTCTTTTTGTGATTTGAGGTAATTACTCAAAAGTTTATCTCCTAAAAGAGATGGAACTCAAAACTACTCATGAAAACTCATTTGGAAATCGATGTTTTCTCTTATCTGTGAAAACATTTGTTTGTTGGGATTACTTAGTTCCCATGTATGATTTAAAGAAAAGAACTTGGCTCTACTCTTTCTCAAACTCAATGCTTAAATCTTTAAAATAAGTTTAAAATGATTTTATAAGACTTTTGAAAAACTCTAAGAACTCTCTTGAGTTGACTCTTAACTCTACCTTGAATTTGATTTATGGATTCAAGGGTCATGATCTCGTGTTATAGATAATATCTTGATGTTCAAACGTAACTTAGAGTGTAGAAATCAACTAGGAAACATAGGTACGATTCAAGGAAACTCAAATGGAAAGAAGTGGGAAAAGGTAGAAGAACTAGCGTCCCTGGTGCTCTGAGTGGCGCGGCGCCCCAGTCCCCTCCCCATACTTTTGATGAATTTTCATGCTCGTTTTTCAACTCTAAACTCCCTAGATTCGAATGGTTCCTTCCCCAAACGCTTAGAGTCGAATACTCAACCAAAATGTGCAAGAAACTTCTCAAAACAACATCAATTTTCATATATTTAACTCAAGAACTTCTCATCAACTTCAACAAATCAAGAACCCAATAGAATTTCAACAAAACCCATCAAGAACTCAATTTCTATACTTTCAAGAACATAAATTCGCGGAATTGAGTCATGTTTGGTGCGTGGGTGAACTAAACCAATGCTATGTGATCCCACATACCTCGTAGGGATCAACTCTCGGCGAAATTCACAAGCTTAGCTTCAAGAACGTGACAAATTCTTGCTTCTTCTCCTCTTTTCTCCTCTTCCTTTCTCTTCTCTCAAAACCTTAACTTAATATTGTAAAGCGTAAACTGAAATAATTCAGTTTAGACCCCAACTTAATTACCAAAAACGAAATTAATTAATTGGGTGGTGAAATGACCATAATACCCTTCTAAAATCCGGTTCTGACTTTCCTTATCTAGACAACCCAACTTTGAATGGCCATATTTCCCTCATACAAACTTGAAATCGAGCAAACTCAGCGGCGTTGGAAAGATAATTCAAATATCTTTCCTACGGTATCTAGTAGCACACCTAAATCATTCTGATATAGAAGTTATGGTCATTTGAAGTTGACCAAAAACTCAAGCTTAACATAACTTAAACAAATTTCCATATTTTTCATTTCTTTCCAAAAATGACTCTTTCTAATTCTAGCTCTTTCACTTAGCGAGGTGTTACACGGACCCAACTTAATTGGAATTGAACCATAGTTATTGTTATGGTTATAGTATACAGTTACAAAGAATTAATGAAATGATCAACCAAGCACTATGTGGCATCTGAATGGAACTGTTCATAACTAGATATTCTAAACCAAAATTTTGATACATAACATATTAAAATCTCATAGCATAATTTTTTGAGCACTTGAACACTAAAATATCGACAAATAATAATAAAGACGACCTTACTTTCCTAATAATCAAGAAGTAAAAAGCATGTTGCTTAACATATTTTTAAAAAGGATAGTTTGTCGAGTTGTATCCAAGTTTGTAGTTCACAAATTTAATTGAAAGAAGCCAAAAGAATGAGTTATCACTACACTAAAAATGATCTTTAACGCCAACTAATAGCTTAATTACTGCTAAATATGTGTTTTTGGAGGTAATTAATACTCTGTACAAATGTCTCTAAAGTCTACAGTGACATTGAATCTAATGACAATAAATTAATGTCGGTAAAGGTTATAGCACTCTTCGTTAATGTGCATATTTATAGCCAATAAAAATTATTTTTGTTATAGTGTATTTTGGGCATCGGTTAGTTTCAAGAAAACTTGATCTCTAATTATGTCCAAAAAGAAGAGAGGAAGAAACATGACAAATTAGTCAACTTGCGATAAAAGAAGTGGACTAATTGTCTCTATACTGGTATCTTAAGAAGAGTGAAGTGACATAAAATATTTGTACCTAAGATAAAACAATCAGAATAATATACTAACTGTGGCAAGCAAGAGAGCAATATGTTTGGTTCTTTTAACAAACTTCACAATTGGTTCTGTAATAGTTATCACATATTTGTTGTTGTGTGCTATCAAATATGGCACAATCCACCAAGCAATTTTCCCAAAAAGTATATGAAGAAACTTGTAGAAATGGACAAAAGAGAAGATCAATTTTCAATCATCCTTTCCGGAATTTTTAACAGAGTTAAAAAAAAGTCACCAAAATAGCAAAAAGAAATTGCAATAGTTACATGAATGACTATGACTTGTAGTAAAAGATTAAGTTTCATGAAATAGGAGGAAGAAAACTTTGAGGAATGAAACACACTTCATAAGAAAACATACTTCATAAGAAAACATACTTCATAAGAAGCTTAATTAATGTATTTTAATCTGACTTCCTTATAATAGAAAAAACCCTACAAATAATACTGGCAGAAATTGAAGTATTGTTTACTAACCAAAATGTATATGAAAAAGCATGTTGAAAAGGACAAAAGAGAAGATCAATTTTCAATCATCATTGTTGGGATTTTTAACAGAGTTAAAAAAAAGTCACCAAAATAGCAAAAAGAAATTGCAATACTTACATGAATCACTATGACTTGCAGTTACTTACATGAATCACTATGACTTGCAATAAAAGATTAAGTTTCATGAAATAGGAGGAACAAAACTTCGAGAAATGAAACACACTTCATAAGAAGCTTAATTAATGTATTTGAATCCGACTCCCTTATAACAGAAAAAAACCTACAAATAATAGTGGAAATATAGAAGTTTTGCTTACTAACGAACCAAATGTTATGAATTCAACCATTACATTAGTGTTATGCGTTGTGTATTAAGAGGCGCAAGAGTAGTAATGTTACATTGCAATTGAAATCAATTTTCTTTGTTTATTCTTTCTTCTTTTTGTGCCTTGGAATTTAGCGTTGAATTTTAAAAGGTGTGAATGGAAAATAATAAGTTGCGACTTTTGTGAAAAGTTGTGACTTTTGTAAAGAGTTATGACTTTTATGAAAAATTGTGACTTTTAGGAAGAGTTCTGACTTTTCTAAAGAGTTCTGACTTTTCCGTAAGGTTGTGACTTTTAAGAGTAAAATAAGAATCCTGATCTGTGAGGGTGCCACATAAGCGGATCTAAGATTCTCTCTTTCAGGAAATAAAATTAATCTGGTCACTTGAATTGAATTTCTTACTATATTATATTTTATTTTATAATTTTTCTTTTGTCTTCTCCTAGAATCATAGATTAGTTTTTTTAGAAAAGATCTAAATTAAAGAAATTTGGTCAATGCAATTTATTTTCTTTTCATTATTAAGTATATATAAAATACTTTTACACATTTATTTTTAGATTAAAATAACAAAAATAAGTTAAAAGATTCGTCCAAAAAGGTCTATTGTTCCAAACTTCCCTCGAAATTCTAGCAGGTCTAAAAATCAACTTCCAAAAATTGAGGTGGTCTCGACTCACGATAATAGAAGTAGAAAGTAGTCCTAAATCGCATGATCACGTCTATAAATAAACCTACTTTCCCATCTATTCCTTCATTTTTATTCAATTTGATCAATAGTTGAAATCGGTGATAAGTGCGGTGTTCCAATTTCATGATCCATTTGAATATGTGACTTCATGATTCTCATATCAGACCACGAGGCCACTTGCTTGGATTCAGTCTAGGTAAGGTTTTATTGAGTTTTCATATTGCACTTCCTCTATGAGTACTAAATCTTGGGTTTCTCTATCTAATTGTTGAAGTGATCATGAATAGAGATTAATTGGAAAAAAAGTTATCTATGTTGCACTTGATAAATCATTGCATAACATGTGTCTATTACATAATATTTATTTACTTTACCATCGATAATTAACGTCTCAATTGTGGCCAATGCTCCTCTGGAGTTATTTTTTGTTAAGTTTAGAGTCGAATTTACACTCTTTCATCCTCTTTAGAAACCCTAGCATGGGGAACGACATGGTGTAGGTAGTTTTCTATTTTCTTGGCCAGTAAGGCTTCGGTAAATACCAAGAAATAACCTCACATGTTAGATTTGAATACTAGACTTCATGATTCTCATACCAAATCATGAGGTCACTTGCTTGGATTCAGTGTAGGTAGGGAATTATAGAGTTTTCATATTGTAATTAAAAATATGACATCTGAACTTAACTCAATCTCAAAAGCTAGTTCATTTCATTCTCCAACCAACATGGACTCTAATACCCCCTTCATGCTCAGGCCCAACTAGAGTATATACTAAGAGTCTAGACTAGGATGAATCTGTATGTGATAGCATGTAAAGATGTGACATCTAGGCTTAACTCAATCCTAAAATCTAGTTAAGAAGGGAGGATTGTTCAAGTCCATATAAGAAGACAACTAGTCCATTCCCTAACCAACATGGAACTCTAACACATTTTTTAAAGTGAAACGACATAAAATAACACCTGAAGTTGTCCTGAATTTTCAAAAAGACACCTAAAGTTTGTGGGCATCCTATTACCCCATGAAACTATTTCAAATCACAATAAATATACACTTTTGTCCCATTTTCACAATAGTTGTTTTATCACATTTGATAGGCGTGTGCACGAGTAAAAATACACCCCAAAACCAATGTAAAAATGTCATGTGGCATTGACAATTTGAATTTTCTTCTTTATTAAAAGACTTAGTTTTCATGTTCTCCAAAACCTCCATTGATAGATGTTGAAGAGCTTTCCATCTACAACCAAAAAAAAATCCCCATCCTCAATGAAATTATCATCTAGCTTTACTAGCTTCAACTTCTTCCTTTTATTTAAAAGTTATGAAATCAACTAATATGTAAATCTTGAAAGTGCAATTGCAAACAAATTTTAAAACTAAATCAGTGAAGAAACATTCAAACTCAAATCAGTCCTACACTAACACTACATACACATGAATAATAGATAACATAAGAAGAAAATAACACCAAATACCTATAAAGATGATTTTACAAAAAATCACTACTATATAAAAAGAAGATTTTTTTAAAACCAAAATTTGCATTAAAATCAAGAAATAATTAACATGTGAACCTTCACTTCTTCGTTTTGACTCTATAATTCAAGAAATTATCTCCGCAAAATAAATTTATTGTGACTATTGAAATGCTTTAGGGTTTTGATCATCAAAGAGAGAGAGTGGAGTGAAAATCTAAAATGGGTTTAGGGTTAAATGGAGCGGGTTATGATTAAAATGTGAATGGGTCAAGATTTTATCCAATTTTTACTAAATAGATTGGAAAAAATATGTAATTATATTATTAATTGGGGTGAGATTCACGCTCAAGCCGTGAGAATGCAGATTGTGTAAAAAGTGTGTATTTATTGTGATTCTAAAATGTTTTGTGGGGTAATAAGACGCCCGCAAAGTTAAGGTGTCTTTTTGAAAATTCGGAACAACTTCAGGTGTCACTTTATGGGGACTTTGAATTAAGGGTGACAAGAAGGTATCAAAATAAAATGGCGGTGACATAAGTCTTAATTATTGAGTGTATGTGACAATTATGTAATTAAGGATTAAGGATTGTGGGAGTTTCCCTCAAGTTTTAAAGTTGACAGTTTGGTCCATTGTATTAAATGAAGGGTAAAAGGGTAAATGACTAACAACTAATTTAACCAATTTTGCTGGGAACCAAAACTAGAGGGAAGCCAGTGAACTGAACCAAAAGGGGAAATAAAAGTGTTTTTCCCCGCCTCCCGCCAGATTCTTCTTCTTCTTCTTCTTCTTCTTCTTCTTCTCCTTCTTCCTCCTCCTCCTCCTCCTCCTCTTCTTCTTCTGCTTCTTCCTCGTCCTCTTCTTCTTCTTCTTATTCTTCTTCTTCTTCTTCTTCTTCTTCCTCCTCCTCCTCCTCTTCTTCTTCTTCTGCTTGTTCTTCTGCTTCATCCTCCTCCTCCTCCTCCTCTCTTATGATTCTTCCTCCTCATCCTCTTCCTCCTCACCCTCCTTCTTCTTCCTCTTCTTCTTGAATCAGATTTAGCTAATCTGATCTTGTATCAATTGGAATTACTTCATAAGTGATTGTGTTCACACACCATTGTTTGGTAAGTAAGATTAATAGTTTTTTGAATCATTCATCATCATCTGGGTATAGACCCGCAATATTTTCAATAATTTGCATTTGTGTTTCCAACATAATATTATATATGTTACAACAGCTGACTATTGGAATAGATGATAGTCTTATGTTGCAACAGAAAGGTTATTTCAATCACAACAGAATAGTCATATGTCGCAATATATAATTTACACAAGTCGCAACATATAACTTACACATGTTGCAACATATGATTTATATGTTGCAACAGAATAGTTATAAGTAGCAACATATGACTTACATGTTGCAACAAAATAGTTATATGTTGAAACATGTGATTTATTTGTCACAACAAAATAGTTATATGTAGCAACATATGACTTATATGTCGCAATAGAATAGTTATATGTTGCAACATATAACTTACACATTTTGTTACAATATGTGATTTACGTGTCGCAATAGAATAGTTATATGTAGCAACATATAACTTTATATCGCAACAAAATGGTCATATGTTTAAACATATCACTTACATGTTCCAACAGAATCGTCATATGTGGCAACATATAACATACATATGTATTAGTACTAATTGTTTTTTGAATTAATTTATTCATTAGTACTAATAATTTTTTGAATTAATTTCTTCAGGTACAATAAATGGAGGGATTATTTGTAGGGATTGATTGTTGTAGTGAATGGATCGAGAAGAAAAATCGATATATTTGGAATTGGAAGGATGGTAAGAAAGGGTCGATAGGGATGACTGTCGAAAGAAGTATTTTGTATGATGATTTTGTGAAGCTTATACAGAAAAGGCGTGGTAATTTTTAATAGTTTTTGTATGTATTCACGTTTTTATCAATGTATTCTGCCTTTTAAATGTGTTATTTCTTTTGTAGTTTGATTTTTTCAACCATAACAATCCAAATGCATTGGGAATGATTAGCAAGCAGCAGACGAAGGCCATATTGGTGCATCATATGTGCTTGCCATAATTTCAATCTTCAAGGGCGATGAATCCATGAGAGAAGACTTAATGTTCATAGCCAATATGAAAAAAAACTGAGCCACTAAAAACCAGGTGATGTCGACACAAGTTGCAATATATTTTAGATGAAGTGTGGGTGCCAGAACCTCATTTATTGGGAGAAAGACCCATTTGTTGCACTGTTCATCAACATGAGCAAAGCGTTCGCAAGAATGGTTGGCCCAGGGAAAGTGACGATGAAGATGAAGATGAAGATGATATTCGTTGTGAATTATGTAGTTGTGATTTAGAACTAGATTATGTAGTTAAATTTTTGCCTTATATTGTGTGATATTATTAAAATTGTCATATGTGGCAACATATGTACATTCTGTTGGATAATATGTTGAATTTTGCAACATGAATTGCAATGGATACGTCATATGTGGCAACATATATATATATATCCTAAAATGGTTTTTTTCATATTAATCCAATTAAATTGTGACCTAATACAACATTTAAGACTAATATATGTCCTACAACATGTTTAAGTACAAAATTATGGTCTAATACAACAACCTTCATCAATTCTATCAATTATTTTTACAAATACTATCATACCGCTAGTTCATCATACAATGACCAAGTAATTTCATATGATAGTTATATATCACCCTTTTAAATCATTGTTCGAAGTGTTATAACATATTTTTATTGCATAATTATGGTTCAAAGTACTAAAATATGGTCCAATTTGATATTTTTCATTGCTAAATTGCTTAATTTATCGATTAACCCATCTATCAAATGTTATCTTTGGCAACATAGGTACGTTCTTTTGGATAATATGTTGAATTTTGTAACAGAAATTGCAACAGATATGTCATATGTGGTAACATATGTATATCCTAAAATGTGGTTTTTGGTATTAATCTAATTAAATTGTGACCTAATACAACATTTAACACTAATATATAGTCCTACGTACAACATGTCTAAGTACAAAATTATAGTCTAATACAATAATCTTCATCAGTTCTATCAATTATTTTTACAGATACTATCATACCACTAGTTCATCATACAATGACTAAGTAATTCCATATGATAGTTATATAACACCCTTATAAATCGTTGTTCGAAGTGTTATAGCATATTTTTATTGCGTAATTATGGTCCAAAGTACTAAAATATGGTCCAATTTGACAGTTTTCATTGCTAAATTTCCTAATTTATCGATTAACCCACCCATCATTGTGTAATTATGGTCCAAAGTACTAAAATATGGTCTAATTTGACATTTTTCATTGTTAAATTGCTTAATTAATCGATTAACCCATCTATCAAATGTCATCTTTGGCAACATAGGTACGTTCTTTTGGATAATATGTTGAATTTTGCAATAGAAATTGCAACAGATACGTCATATGTGGCAACATATGTATATCCTAAAATGTAGTTTTTGGTATTAATTCAATTAAATTGTGACCTAATACAACATTTAACACTAATATATAGTCCTACAACATGTCTAAGTACAAAATTATGGTCTAATACAACAACCTTCATCAATTCTATCAATTATTTTTACAAATACTATCATACCACTAGTTCATCATACAATGACTAAGTAATTCCATATGATAATTATATAACACCCTTGTAAATCGTTGTTTGAAGTGTTATAGCATCTTTTTATTGCGTAAATATGGTCCAAAGTACTAAAATATAGTCCAATTTGACATTTTTCATTGTTAAATTGCTTAATTTATCGATTAACCCATCCATCAAATGTCATATGTGGCAACATATGTACATTCTTTTGGATAAAACACGTAAGTACTTTATAAAAGTTATAGGCCCAACCTCTAAAACTAGCCCAATCGTCCCATTATTTCATTTCTAGAAGGGATATATATAAATTAGGATTTTCATTTTCATTTCAAGAATAGGGTTATCATTTTCTTCCTCGCCGCTTAGGTTTCTCCGCTTCACTTTCTCTCTCTTCTCTCTTTTCGCATGGATCTCAGATCTCTGGAGTGCATGAGATATAATGATGTTATTTATTTCATTAGTCTTTTCTATTCTTTGTTTTTTAACACGCAACTAATTGATTGGGGTTTGGTTAAACCAAATCAATAAATAAACATAGTTTTGCACTTCAGTTCCAACATTTTTACTTGTTTTTAATATAACATAACACCCATGTGTTGCTACATATGAGTCAAATGTTGCAACATTTGAGGCATATATTGTTACAAATGACTCATTTGTTGCTATAGATGCCTCAAATGTTGCAACATATCACCCTTATGTTGCTATGTAGCAACATTTGACCATATGAGGCATATGTTGCTACAGATGACCCAAACACTACATATAAGTCAAATGTGGCAACATTTAAGGCATATGTTGCTACAGATGACCCATGTGTTGCTATATATAAGTCAAATGTTGCAATATTTGAGGCATATGTTTTTACAGATGACCCATGTGTTGCTACATATGAGTCAAATGTGGCAATATTTGAGGCATATGTTACTACAGATGACTATCTGTTGCTACATATGAGTCAAATATTGCAATATTTGAGGCATATGTTGCTACAGATAACCCATTTGTTGCTACATATGAGTCAAATGTTGCTACAAATTACTCATTTGTTGCTACAGATGACTCATTTGCTGCTACATATCACCCTTATGTAGCAACATTTGACCATGTAGTGGATAGATATAGTTAAAAGGGAATTGGTTGAAGCAACATAACATATAACATCACAGATAAAATAAAACATTGTCATTAATTACAAACACATTGTCAAGGCTCCAAGTTCTTATCTACTATCCCAGCAACCCAATTCCATTGCAATCGACCAACTGTATTGTCACACAACAAGGTGTTGGGAGGTTGAATTGGTGTGTTGGTAATCAAATGCTCAATAAATGCAAGCAAATATGACCCGCATGCGGCACTGGTGATATCTTTTACCATGGATTTCAATCGACCTTCAAATTCCCATGGTTCATTGAGGAGCTTATCTGACAAATGCTTCATTATTCCACTTTACCTCAACAAGTTTGACAACAAGTCGAACACAGCTTGTATGAATGTCCAAAACGCATCATGTTCCGTACACATCAGGTTGCCGTCATAAGCATTCATGCGACCCTCGTGCAAGAGGATCTCAAGAGTCACAAAACTGCTAGAATTCTTTTTGCACCAATCCAATCGATGCGTCCAGGATATGGTATAATTCCCCTGATGTAGTCAATCATATCGTCATTCCATACAAACTCATTAAGTAACTGTGTAAAGCTTTTGCCACCAACTCTTGTTGCCTCCTCGCGGATACTGTCATACCTTTGTTTGAAGTTGGTATAGAAGTTGAGATCCATGATTCAATCCGTGGAATCATAGTGCTCAGGGTATCTCAACTGCCTCTCCCGCATGAGACTAAGAATTTCATCAATATACTGAAATAACAATTAATATTAAAGAGTAAAGAAGAGTGGTGATTGAAAATATAAAACAAACAAACATTATAAATTGAAGGTTAGTAGAGAAAAATTACTCAGTCTTCCCATCAAACGGTTGTACTACCTTTTTAATTCTTTTGAATTTCAACAGTATAATGTTGCAACATATGACAATTCAAAAATTGTCATATGTTGCCACATATCTCCTTTCTGTTGGGGTACATGCAGATAATTTTGTGGTTTTTTTTACAACAAAGGTTATATATGTTGCCACATATGATCTTCCTGTTAAAGAACATGCAGATAATTATGTGATTTTTTTTACAACAAAGACTATATATGTTCCAACAAAATAAAAATAATAATAATCATTAATATTATCAGCAAAAATAACACTTCACCAATTGTTTTTTTACAACATATCAACAAAAAAGGTCAATGGAATACATAACCATCAAAACTAAATCTAATCAATGGTAGTAACCATAACATTTTCATCTGGACACGAATAATAAAATATTCATGTTGCTGCTCACATCCTTCGCATCGACAAGAAGAGCATTTGATGTTAGATGAGGAAGCAACACTAGCAAAAGATTGAGTTGTTGCCACAAATGAAGCTCCTTGTGACATTTTATCTACAAGGTAAATAAAAAAAAAGGTTGAGAGTTTACAACTTATTCTAAAATAATAAGGATATCAATTTATACTTATGTTGACACATATGAACATTTTGTTGCCACATCTGTACCTTTTGTTGACACAGATGAATCTTCTGTTGACACAGATGATCATTATGTTGCTCTAACACATAGGTGACATGTTCCAACATATGAAAACTATGTTGGAATATGTACCAACATATCACCAATATGTTGCAACATACGACATACGACATACGACACAAGATGAACAAAACTGAATTTCTACAATCGTATGAACAAAATGTTGGACAACTGAACAAAACTAAATTTCTACAATCATATGAACAAAATGGTCACAAAAAGAAGAACAAAAGCAATAAAAATGACTCTTCACTGAACAACAACAAAAATGACTCCACATATACATTTCCTAAAAATTAGGATTTTTTTGGGTTTGTCGATTTTCTTTCAAAAACAAAAATAATAGGTATCATTACACCATTATTCATTTTTCACATCTATAGAACGATGTTTTGTTCATTAATCCAAGAAAAGAACTTAGTATCAAGAGTGTGTTGTTCGAAATTGTAAAATCTTTCAAGAAAATGACTTGTCCATTTTAAGTCGACCTTCACTTCAGAAAGAGAGAGAGTGACGGCTGGAGATGAGGAGGAAGATAATGGGGGAGAATGATCGGATTTTCTAAGGAAGAAGAAGAAGAGAAGAACGTTGGAGAGAAGAAGAAGAGAGAAAAATCTATTTTCTTTTAATATTTCTTTTTAAATAGAAAGTTTAAAATGTAGTGATTTTTTTAATTTTATAAAAGATTAGAAAGTTTTGAAAATGTTAATTTGGTCCCAAATTAACTTAATTACCTTTTTAAATGGATTTGACCATTTCTTGGTCAAAATGTCACCAAAAATCAAAGCAAGACTTAATTGATACTAATTTTAAGTAGTTTCTCCAAGCATTTAACGAAATTTTGTGGAGACCTTTGGTTTTTAAAGTGTTAGTAGGCAATTGACTAGATGGACATAGCAAAGATATCAATGTGTTTGACTTTGATGGTGCTGATTTAAAAGTGATTTTTTTTTTTTTAATTTGAGAGTGAAGTACTAAGTATTAGCAATTTGTCAAGATATAAATACTATTATTTGAATAGATATTTTCCCTCAACAAATATAGTCACAGAATATGTTCTTCCTGGAGTAAACATCATATAGATTTAACAAAGGTTTCAATACAAATAGTAAATTTAGTTATAGAAAAATATACAAATGTTAGCTTTGTTTTCAATACTGACTAGCAAGGAAAGTGATCAAGCACAATCCTAAATCTTTATCTAAAAATGATACAATTTCTTATCACCTACTCAATCAATCACATATTTTTTTAAAAAGGGCAGAGCATCATCAAGAACCTATTTTAGTGCAAAATCAAGAACCCGACAAATTTAAAAGAGAGAAAAATAAAAATTAAGATAAAGACACAGACTTGAAGCAAAAATATGAAAGAATCCAGAATATACAAATGAACCAAAAGAAATACTATCAATATAGCTTGAAACACTATAACACTAACACCTTCTCTTTCTTTTTTTCAACAAGGAGAAGGATTAAGTTCGTCGTAACATTGTGTAGAACGAAATTTGTGACTATATTGTGAATTAACAGTAATCAAACATTCCTGAACTTTATATTTGTATTGGGAAAATGCATAAGCACCCCCCAGCCTATGTCCAAAATCTCAGAGACACACCTAACCTTTACTAAGGTCCT
>JAJONQ010000558.1:0-41705 GCA_036250385.1 Solanum microdontum
TTTTTATAAAATAATTTTTCTATATATGAATTTTAAAAAAAATTAAATTTATGTTAATTCTACTATAAATTATAATTGGATATAAATACAATTAATCATCACAAAAATTAAAAATGCAAACATATAAATGTTTAAACAAATAATACAACTTACTTAAAAATAACCGAAAATAATAAACATTCAACAAAGTAGTAATTGACATACATCAAAATTGAAATATAAAATACATATAATTTTAAAAAGTACAACAAAACATGATGATTAAAAAAATTACAACAATAACTTAATAATTTGACAGATTCTTTCTGGATCCATCAATACTATTAAAATATGAATTGCATGGGGTATTATAAAGTATACATCAATACTTTATTTAATTATATTTCATTAATGATTTCACTTTTATTTGTATTATCCATTATTATGTATAATGTATAATATTTACTAGCAATTTATATTATTTGACAAAGTATGGTACAAAATAATTTTATATTAAACGATTATAAAAGGAAATAATATGAATTATATATGGTGAATGTTTTAGAAGCAATCTAATGAGATGTAAGCTCCCCCGTTAGTAGAGGTCGGGTTTCTAGTAGCAATCTCCTTATACATTTACTATGTGCCCTAATAGGTTGATTAGCTAGTGAATCCACTTAAGCTAGAAGTTCATGGTCCTTACCTTGGCAAGTAGGACAACCGTTTTCGGTGTGCGAGACACCGAAGATCATGTTTAGTTCACATGGTCTCTATGTTGGTTAAGGCTAATTCCCCACAAATAATAATGAATTAAGGTTACTTCAAGAAGTATCACATATGAGTTCAAAGGTTTTAAAAGATAAAGTTAGCTTGCATTGACCATGAATTATGACTTATGTTTTATAACTCTCTTATATCATGTTTTAGCTTTGGTCAATTGCATGTCTTTAAATGAAATGTCCCTTTTTAGGATGATTTAAATGTTTTATGCATGACTATCATACTTGGTACATTATTTTGTACTAATGCATAATTTTTCCTACATTATCCCAAATGTAGGATCCGGCAGTCAAGGTACTCAGTTTCGTGCCTAGAGGTTGCTTTGAGATATTCCTAGTGTTTGGTGAGTCCTCATGCTTCGAGCATGGAGTTTTATAGTTTCACTTTCTTTCATGTATTTTTTCTTTTGGACATGATGTATGGGCTTGGCCCAGTTTCATTCTATTGTATTAGATGGCTATGATGAGACAAGTGTATTAGACTTCCGCTTTGCTTTTATAAAGATGTTTTGGACTTGGACTATTGTTTTACTCTTATTGTCTATTTTTATGTTATGAGAGCTAAGTGTTTTGTATGCAGTCCTTCGGGGTTCTGTACGTCATGTTACATCTCGGGTGTACCCCTGGGTTGTGACAGGAAATGTAGGCAACATTATGTGTTAGTACAAAATAATGTACCAAGTATGATCGCCATGCATAAAATATTTAAAACATGCTAAAAAGGATATGAATGGTGCCAACCAGCCCTTTAATAATCGAAGTTCGTGTCATATCAATAGATTAATCATATTAGGATCATTTTCATATTATCCAATTCAGTGTGAATTTCACCCTCATGGCATTGCACCATCTTGCAATGAAATTCAACTTTAAGTAATGGCTTCCACATTGTGTCTTTCCTATTCTTCGGCCAAGATTGTTCATATGTAGTGTAGAACTTCCTCACCTAGGCTGGAAAATAAGGATTTTGAGGCTTTGTAAGGCCTTCAACCTTGTGATACTTTATAGTGTCCCATATTGTCGGATAGTCATTCATGACATCGCCTATGGAGACTCGTCTCTCCTCAAGTATTGTACACTCTCCAAAAGCCATGAGCGTGTTATGGGCCCTTGAAGCAATTATCAAGAGAACTCAGGAACTTGGTGCCTAAGTAGAGGAGGGTTGCACCAATTTGGACCTGATGTCTTTTGTTTTTCTTGCAACCACCTTTTTTGGTTGCCCACATCCACATGTAGAGGAGCGTGGAGTGGTTGTTTGTGAGTTAGGAGCCTAAGATGGCTCATATGTGGTTACCCCGAATGAATTCTGTTTTTACTTTTGGGAGTGCCTGAAAAGACCTGCTTACTAGAAGGTACCATTCACAAAGAATGGTGAAAAGGTTACCTAACCTAGGATCCTCCTTATATTATAGAGGTTTACTAAGAGCCAAACCCAGCGGGATACTTTGCCTTTTCATTGGAGGCGAAGAAGGAGAGACTCTTCAGGATGGTATCCAAAGTTACAACCTACTTTTGCATAACTATAGCCATATCATGTAAAGCACAATCATTCAAACATGGAATCAGTGAAGGTTAGTTGAAATAAAATCAAATGAAGCATGGTTCAAAAATGTTTTAAGGCTTGCATAATGGGAAAACGGTCCTTATAATAGGTTGGCCGAGTTCAGGCGAACTCATAGAAATGGACAATGCACTTTTTCAAAGAGCTCAGGAATATAGGGTGGAGTAAACTCCAACTCGGCGATTCACTAAATTGGTTTAGTGAATCAAGAAAAGTATGTCGAAAGTGACAATGCAAAATTTAAAAAAACATGCATAAAAGGCGATGTCCACTCTCATTTGGCGATACATCGATTGGGCTTCAGCGGGCTAAGACATGCCTGTCGAATGGAATAGTACCCAAGTCACATATTTAACCAAGAAAGGTGATCTACATCTTACTCAGAGATTCTCCTAATTGTCTTAGCGAGCTAAGAGAAGCTCGCCGAACAGACAGTGTTCAACCCAGTGCGTATTTTGTTTTCTTTAACTACAATATGTGACAATACCCAGTTCCCATTCAACTTTACAATCTGCCCACATGTTTTTCTACCCATAGGTATTAAGACTTCCCCAAATATTACCAAGTATTACTTAAATTGATGATTTTCCCTTAAGAAAGTCGTCACTCATTCTATTACTAGCAAAAATCATACAGTCGGGTCAACATTAGCTAATGAGACTTCACCCATATATTATTCAACCAAGATCCATTAAATAAGACTTAATTTCAACAATAAACCAACATCGTCAATTTTTGCAATTTTAGGCACATGTTTTAATATCTAACCCATGGGCACAATTCAATACAAACAATGTAGCATTACCCAATGAAATCAACTAGCACCATTCATCAAATTGCCTTAAGACCACATGGAAAAACACAATAATAAGCTCAAATAACTAGATAGAAATCGAACACCAACCTCAAGTGGAAGGACACACACATGTGAGGGAATTTAGGGTTTCAGTTGACAAATCACGCAAGAAAAGTACTCCTAGTAGTCAAAAAACACACTAAAGAGGTACTCTCACACTATAATATGATATTGGAAGCCAAGGGAAGAAAAGTAGTTCAAAGGTAGCAAAGGGTTTCTTTCTGAAAATGAAAAGACCCTTACCATTTTTATATCAGGCACGCTAGACGGTCACGACAACGTCGCTGAGTGATTTTGGTGAATCGTCAAATAGAGCTGAAGCTCGCCGAAGAGGGCTGAACGGATACCAAACTTGAAGGTTGATTCTGCAAACTGGATGGAGTTCGCATAATGTACTTTGGTGGATTGGCATTTGGGGCTGAGATTGCCAAAGTTAACACTACATGTCTTCACATTTTCCATCTCAAAAGGCGAACATGAATGAGTCAACACAATGCCTTCAATGGATTTCCATTATAGTTTTGGCCTAGCCTACTGTGTGTCCTTCACAACACTTGAAGTTCTTTCAACCTGCACTCACAACACACAAAATAATGTGATATACACTTTTGTAGTAACCATATTTAGTGACCTAGAGAATAAATTTGAATTTATTTTTATTTTATGAAATATAATTTTTGTTAATTTATGAATTTTTTGTTAATCATTTTTTAGAATTTATGCATAAGTGGAAATGTAATGAAAAGTTATAAAACTTCCTATTTAAATTTAATCGTGATTAACAAATTTATTTTGGGAAATATATAAATAAACATGGTTATATTAAGTTAGTTAATCAATTTTTATATTCATATTTTATTTAAATAAATACTTTAAAGTTTTTAATATTATAACAGAACATTCGAATTTCTTAAAATTAAGGATTAAGTTGATAAAAATCTCTCTCTCTCTCTCTTTATATATATAGCGTGCCTCTAAGGTCACCATTTGCGTTTATCTTTTATCTCATTTATTTGGATTTCCCCCCTAATTTTTCATCCATAAAATAGCTAAATAAATGACATAAGAAATACCCTGCAATATAATTGTTTAGCTCCAGCCCACATGTCACCTCCTAAATTCAGATAATATGAAATGGGAAAATTACGAATATGCACATCTTTTTTTTCCTAATTTCCAATATCCCTTATTTTTACTCGTAAATCTAAACTGCCGAATACATAAATCTGAAATCCAAAAACCAAAATTTATCACTTTTTGATTTCACTCCTTAATTTTCTCTCCATTTTCTTGGCAGATAATTTCTCTATTACTTTTCAAAATCAAGTCTCTTTTCTGTCAAACCTAATCTAAACCGAAATCGGTAGTTCCTTCATCTCATCAAAACATTTTGTGACATTATTTTTCATATTTTTGTTCTTCTTCTAATTGTTGAATCACATGGATGATGCACCATCAGCTAAAACTTGTTGTATTTTTGATTATGAAGATATTGGTTAGGCTGAGAACAGATAAAAAAAGCTCCACGATCCATTAATTATGGCGAACGTAAAAATTGGAAAGCTAAAAAAAGATGACCCTTCATCTTCGAAAGCGCAGGTTCATAAAACCCGCCAAAAATGGGGTCGAAAATTTACTCCTGCAATTTCTCGACTTTCATTACCTAAGGTTAGGTTTTCGATCATCTTCTATTGATTTTAAATTTTTTTGTTAGTTAATCAGTAGATGATAACTAAACGACTAAATTCATATTTCATAGTTTAACGTATCACTGCTATCTTTAATTAGTTGATACACTAAACCACAATTCTATTAAGTTATAATATATTTTGTATCAAGTATTATAATATTATTAGTTGTGTATTAGTCATTAGATATCATATCATTTGACACAAAAAAAATATTCAATAATGTATCATTCAAGATTTGTTTATCCGTGTGTGTATCTGATACATTAGTTTCATATTAATTTGTGTATCAATTAAAATTCTATTAGTCAATGGGTATCACATACATTATAAATGGTTTAATAAGTACTTGATTAAAAAATTTACCAAAATGTATCAGATTTATACATAAGATACATTATTTAACATAGGATACATTACAAGTTACTAATTTATTTGTGTATCACTGTTTTGTATTAGTATTAAATATTGGTCAGTTTTTTATATCATGTATAAGTGTTGGGCATTGTTTGTATCAAATTAAACTATTGGCAATTACTGTATCATGTATAAATGTTGAGAATTAGTGTATCATGTATAAATGTTAGCAATTACTATATCATGTGTAACAAATTGTTAATTTTGTATCTTTATTAGCATGTTGTTATTTTTGTATCATATTAACTTGTGTCTTAGTTTTTGTCCATTACAGTCTTTGAAGTATATGATCAAACAAATTTCAACTCACTCTTTGAAGTTTGGTCAAACATACAACATGTATTTTGTAAAAGATTTGAATCTGTCCATGGGTATCGAGGGTATCGCGTTGTTTAAAAATTCTATTTTTGGGTCATACCTCAACATTCATACCTACAATTATCAAGGTCAAATATTAAAATGCTTGTTGCTCCTTGAGCTTGAGTAGAATAACATTAATGAGCTACATATTTGCCATGCAAATGAGAACATATTGTGTTTCACTATAAAAGAATTTGCAATAATAACAGGACTGAAATGCACAGGCAATCCTGATGACTTTAAATATCCGGATTCTACTGAGAGCAGGCTTAATCAAAGATATTTCCCTGACCTACTAAATAGTGTGAGCAAGGGATGAATTGTTCAACGATTTGTACAAGGTGGTTGGGACAACAGTCAAGATGCTTTCTAAAAATGGGAATTCTTTACTTCATCCACACATTTGTTTTCTCACAAATTACTGATGCATCTATCCATGTTAATGACTTTCTGATGGTTGAAGATGGTAGATATCAACATTTTCCTTGGGACAACTTGGATTTTCCAAGTTAATGAAATCATAGAGGCAAGAGAGAACCAAGGTAAACCAGATGCATCATTTAGGTGGCATGCCCTATGCTCTAAATGCGTGGATAAATGAATGTGCGTCAGTTGTTAACGATGAAATTGTTGTCAAAGATGGAGACTACATCCATAGGATATGCAACTGGCGATTTGTTGGTGTCAAGCCCAAATTTGATAAGTTTTTGTCTAGTATTTTACTAAGGTAAAGACCATTTTTATTATATCAAGTTGCAAATTTTCTTGTTATGGTGACTTTAAAATTTTGATTTAGAATGCATGTACCAATATACAACTAAGTCCTCAGGAATTGGCGGTACTTGATTTGCCTGACAATATGGGTGTCTCTCATTCGGAATATTCTATGTCTAATGATGAACCTACACAAACTATATCAGAAGACATTCCTGGGTTTGAGGTTTTGTTTTCAAAACCACCGGATCAGATTTTAAAAACAACTAGACGTGTATCTAGTACCTCATCTACACCACCTCCAAAGAGAAGATAGAAAGTTGATTTGGCCAAACCAAAAAGTACTGCAATGAAACAACAAGAAAGAGTCCTTCTCTATTCCAGATTCTGCTGGTAATGTTTTCGATCTTCATGGTCCTTCATCTGATTCTAAAGAAAAGAATGAAAATCCAGATATCGAAATAGTTAAGCAATATCTGAAGGAATATATTAGTGATTCTCATAATTATTATTGAATTACTATTTATTCTATCGTAAATCACAATTAACTTATTTAATTGTGGAAAAAAGTTAAATGATTTAAAAATCTTAATCAAAATAATCACATAGATCTGATGAAAGCAGTTCGGAAGCCAAAATGGAAGGTATTTGTTATTTACCAAATATTTACTATTTGTGAAGCTATTTTCTCATTATGTGGTATATTTGTTTTGGTTTGAAGAACTTTTCTGCTAGATCTATTACAAACATGGAGGAAGAGTTAATCAATGAAGCCAATGTTAATCAACCCCAAACTACTGATCAATTTGTTGAACAACCAAGGTCTCCAATTGATATGGTGTTGCCAATAACGATCCCATTGATAATTCTTATGTAGAGGCTGAAGAACAAACACACGTACATGAACACGAGGTCGGTGAAGTAAGAATTAGATACATTCAGTTAAAGTATCAAATAATCATTGAAGTATCTAACACATTTTGATACATCATTTTAATCATCCAATTTCAGCTTGAATTCTATGATACATTCATAAGTGTATTATATACATTATGCTTACAGTTCAAAATTTTCTTATTCACAAATAATGTAGTATAAGTTTCAAGTATTGATTTATTATTATTTGATTGATATATTAATCTACATAGAATGCTCATACATTAAAGGATCAAAGAAGCAGAGAAGATGTATCAGAACCTCTATCCACATGAGATGTTCCTGTAGAAGGAAGTATATTTAAGGAAGTTATTGTAAGTATAGGTTTATGTGTATGACATATTTACTCATTCAATGTATCATTATGACAATTTTTTTTTGTAAAAACAATCATGATGATGTTGTAGACCGAGTTGAGGTAAGTATCATATACATTTATTTTAAATTATCAATATTCTTAAAAGTATCTCATGCCTTTTTGATACATTAGTTCAATCATTCAATTTCAGCTTGAATTTTATGATATATTCTTAATTTTGTTTAGATACATTATGTTAATACTTCAAAAAAATATATTTATTCACAACTGATGTAGTATAAGTTTCAGCTTTTGATACATTATTATTTGACTTATATATTAATATACATAATATGTTGATACATTAAAGGATCAAATAGCTGGCGAGGATGTATCCAAGGAAGTTATTGTAAGTACAAGCTTAAGTATAAATCTATTTATCATTCAATGTATCATTGTAACAATTTTTTTGCATAATCAAGAAGGATGATGTAGTAGAGGTTGACACCAAAAAATGTGAACAAGTAACTGTGGATCAAGATATTTCTGATAAAAAGCAACCTAACATCCCACTTTCAGACAAAGTTCCAGTAACATTGATACATCGGTAAATTCTAAATATATTCATCACGTGTTTATTGGTTACTGAATGACACAATTTTTTTAAATTATTGCTAAAAAAAAGGATTCCACCACATCGACATCCATTTCTTCTGCAACCCAAGAAGCTATAGACAGTTATTTCTGGCCTTCAAACTCCTTTGAATGTTAAACCATCTAGTGTTGTCATGTCAGATCTGTTAACTGAAACACATCAATTAGTTCCGAATTGTAAGTTACCCATGGAAATATCGGGAAATGAAATGGTTGTGTACAAATAACCAGAGACCCATGTTCAACGAAATAGGATGCCATTAAAGATTTTTAATTACCCTATTTGACAGAATTTGGTCCAGTGACAAAGGAAAACAGAAATTTGAAGATGATGTTCGTCCGAGTTCACCCTTTGATGGATGTGGTATTTCTTACAAACTTTCGTCAAAATTATTGGAAGAATATTCCAAGTGGTTTCTAGGGGACTCCTCAAAACTCATGATAACAAGTAAATAACACTTAAATATTTCTAAATAGCAAAATATCATACTGTTTTCACTTGTATTGACTTGTAATATATATATATATCAAACCAAAAGATGATAAATACTTAGCCAAATCAACTTCATTTGGATTTGAACACATGGACTTTGTAGTTGCTTTTTCCAGGGATAAAAATTGGTTTTATGTCATATCTCAGCCAAAAAAATTCTGGAAAGATGAGGTACAGTAGAAAAGATACATTATTAATATATTTATGATACACTGATATTTTGTATAAATATAGTCTTTATAATGTATAAAACTCAAATAATACCATATACATTATATTAACTTGTGATTTTTGTGCTCTATCATTTGACTAACATTTTGTGTTATTTTTCATTTATAGTGCAACACATCGATATAGTTTTTTACTACTTAGGAAAGAAGTCAAAACTGCGTAGTCCCAATCAATTGTTTATTCAAGATATTTGTCAATGATGCACAGACAAGTTACTACTGCAACCCTCCTAATGATAATTTAAGTATCCAAGAGCACATGGCACGCAGAGTTGTTGTATCTGCATTAAAGAGGTTAATTAAAACTATAATCACTGGATTTTCCATTCTGACGGGATGATACGCTCAAATTACACCTCTATTAAAGAAGTATAAGCGGTTGTCTTCAAACAAAGAACCCAACTTGTAGGTTGGGATCGATTCCATGAGAAATATGGTTCAGACTTAAACTTAACTCATGATTATACTCGTTTAGTCAAACTATTTCCAAAACAAGTAATTAAAGGGGGTTTTTGTAAGAAAATAACCGATTGTTGTTTAAGTAACAATGAGCAGATTCAAACTTCGAGTTATCAATATGAGAGAGAAACTAGGTTGTATGTGTTTCCCATAAGCTGTTAATGCAGTAATCCTAATAATAGAAATATTTTCCTAGTGTTTTACATGCAAAGTTGGTAAGATAGGTATCCCTAAGTGATTGGTCCTCCAAATAGGGAATTTCACCTAGCACCTTGGTCCGGCTACATATGTATACTTTACTAACCCTTAGCCTTACCTATGATTAGGCATCACATCAATGTATGGATTAGTTTTCACCCTCGCACAAATTGATATTAGACTATTAGATAGCATCCCACTAAATCTCTGTTGATAATTCTTTTCTCATTAACTACCTCCTTGGTCCGGTAGGTAGCAACGAGGCGAGTTCTAACGCGTGCACTCATTAGAAAGAATTCTAAGCGAAAGAATTACCAATACATACATATATACTATTTAAGAATTACTTAATTATTATTCATACTTTGTTAATTTCTCATGGTTCCCACAACCCTAGTTGTGGATTTTGCTACTCATGCTTAAAAGAACACAATTCATGAATTTGTAATAAGAATTCATGAACTTATGTTAGGGGTAGATGAAACCCGAAATCTCAAATTGAGTTTCAAAGAGAAAATCATATAAATTGAAATCCAGAAATCAGATTGCCAAAGTTTGCAAGTTAATTCCCAAAGAAAATACCAACAACTATAAGTAAACAATAATGTCTAACCCCCCAAAAACGAGGTTTAGATACCCTATTTGTAGAAAAACATGTCCTAAAAAAAAAGGTAATAACTTCTGGAATGCGGCATCAATCAACGACCTGACCTATGGACCGTGGGTTGACCTACGGTCAGTAGGTCTCTTTCCGTTGATTAACAGTTAGAACTTTTTTCAGCAGAGACTAGAACATTCACTCTTAGATTATAAGTGACGAAAGTGTAGGACAGACCGTAGGTCGACCTACGTTCTATGGGTCCTCTTCCGTGGCTCCACACTTAGGAATTTCATCCGCTATTGGAACTTCAACTCTCTGAAACCATTTGAAGGATGTGTAGGGTGGCCAGTGGGTCGACCTACGATCCGTCCGTTGATCTGTAGTTCCACACTTGGTTAGACTTCCCTGATGCTCCATCTGCGCCTACCCATCGATGGGCTGTCAAAGGACCTACAATCTGTGGACCACATCTGTGGGTGGCTCCTTCTGAATAATTTCAGTTGTCATCTCACTCAACCACATCCAAGCCTATTTCCTTCAAACATACACATAAAACATTATTTCTAATACAAAGTGGCCCTAGAAACACACAACTCTTAAGTGAAATGCATCAAAAATATCGTAAAATCACAGTATATCAACACCCTCAACTTAAACATGTTGTTTGTCCTCAAGCGACATACTAAAACTCTAAACGACACTAGTGTAGGAGCAGACATTCAAACTCAAGCAATCACATGGCCATTTCAATCCATTCCATTTTCTTAGTGCAAATCTTTTCTATTAGACTCAACAAACCAACTCGTATGGATCAAAACATGTCGTCGATCGACCAACAGACATCACAACATACACCATTCACAATAACCAAGGTATCTATTTTCCAACAATGTAATTAGTGCCCTCACTTCAAAAGAAATCTTTTTTTCACTCACAAGAGATATGAGTTTCAAGATTTAGGATTCGTACAACACTCACACTCAGAAGTGACTTCAAGTACAGTTAGTGCTCAATACCATAGGCTTGCCCTTATTTCCACGGCTTAGACATTCCAAACTAGTTGCTAGGATCACTATAGGACTTTCTTAGCTTGTAAAGTATGCTCAGGGGTCAAGTATGGTACATTTGGGTGCTTTTTAGTGACTTTATGCCCTCCTTGACATTACATTGGCTTTTTACCTCTTTTCTCAACCTATTTTTGACATCCTTTCATTTTACTTTCTTTCCATTGAATCGCTTCAACACATATGCGACTTTTGACTTTATAGCTCTGATTTTTTCCATTTTTTTACTTTATTCTTTTTCTTTCACTTTATATTTCTTTATTCCTTTCATCACTTTTGTTTATTATCTTTTTACTTCTTTTGCACAAAGTCACATATTCTTTTCTTTTCAGTTTCTCTCTTCAACACCCAACTCTTTTCATACCCTTTACCTTTTAGTTTCCTTTTTCACAGCCACCCTCAACTTATGTGTTTAACATGATTTGAGTTGCGCAATATCCGATGTCGGACTAGGGCCAAGATCAAGGTAACTTTTTGAACTTGCCACCCTCAACTTAAGCTTTTGGCCTAAGTCAAGGTGCACATGTCAAAGGGGAGACCAGGGCCAAAAATATATATTTTAGGAAAGGTGAGTGAGGTGAATCGAAAGAAATTGTCTACCTTAGGCTCAAACATTTGGATCAAAGTGAACATTGATTTCATTTGGTTGGATTGTTTTAGGATTAAGTGGACTAATTTGAACAAGGGCCTATGATCACTTCCTAACTTCTAGCCTAGATTATCTTAACAGGACAAGCAGGGTAAGTTCTACACTAGCACACACGGTATGAACATTCAAGATTTTCCTCACACTCATTTGGCACATTGTTTCATTATCTGATTATTCGATTTCCCAATTAAAGCTTTAGCTCATTTCATGAGGTCGAATCAGTTCTAGATCTAGCAGATTTCACCATTTTTGGACATGGATCATTTTTTTCATGCTTTTTATGCCATCATGCTTTCATTTTTATATTTACTCCTACACATAAATTCTAAACATGCCGGTTCAACAGAAATTAAAATAGTCTCTTGGAGAAAAGAACATAGGTAAGAAAACCGGAGTGAGGATTATGAGTTGGGTTACTTAGACTTCATCCTATCACTTACAATCCATTTACCCCACCCCCAAAAAAATAAAATGCAATTGTCCCCAATGCACAAAAAAATAAGAAGTAAAGGATCGGGTGAAGCAAAAATGTGGCACATATGCGCCGAAGACCACTCAAGAAGCGGGTGGGTCTGGTTTCTTGGAGTCCGTTGGATCAACACTTGGAATTCCATCATTAGCGCTCCCATCTACTATTCCAGCACCCTTAGTAGTGCTCTCATCAACTCTCATAGCATCGTCAGTCGTGCTCACACCACTAGATGGGCAAACACCTCTCTCTCTAGCCCGCGATTGTGTGAAATCCTCATCTAGTAATGATGCCCTCGTGGCCTCCTCCAATTGCTGGCACTCCTTCTTCTATAATCTCTAGGTCCCACCATCATCAGAACACAGAACAATTTGGTGGCGGCATATCATCGCCAAATAAGGCTGTCATCCCAACCTCATCAACTAGTATTGTAGGTGCAGACTCTGGCTCAGTCTCTAGGGGCTATGAGTGCATTAACATCAGCACGGAGGCTAGCTAATTCCTGCTGAAAGGTGGACACATCAACGGTCGGGGCTGGCCTCTCCAACACGCACAACTCAAAGGTATCCAGGTGCTTATGAAAAACTTGAGCCTTCTGCTCCATCATCCACTGCATCCTCACCTCGGACTCTCCTATGGACCGCTGCATCCAAGGCTTTATGTACTGAAACAGGGTGGCCATCTGCATCCCTAGCTTCTGGACTCGGGCTAGAGGGATGGTGGTGAAATCAGAAGAGTTGGTGGCTCTAGATGAGATAAGGGCCTCACTAGTGGTCGGAGATGGAGGAGCATGTACATCTGCTATAGTGGATGGAGGGGAAATTCCATCACCCTGCATCTGCTCCAAATCTTCTACAAGGTCATATTCCAATAGTGGCACCTCAATATGTGGATCCCTGCGAGGTGCAACTAAATTGGCCTCATCTCGAATAAGGCCGATGTCCAGAGTCTTGGTTGCCTAAAGCAACCGGTCATAATGCCATATTGCTATGGACGTGTTCTTGCATAACTGGAAGATGAGGCAAAAGAAGGGCAAGGTGGTTGTGGCTTTGAAGGCCCTCTCGTGGATCTTCGCAATCAATATACGAGCAAAGTCAATCTCGAACCCTGCTACCATAGCTGCAACCATCACCGCTCGGTCCCATATGACCACATTGTCTACCTAAGTAGGGGACACACGGTTCCGCACCAGTAACCAGAAATTTTTTATAGCAAAAGTCAAGGTCATCTTCTTAATACCCAAGATCGGGGTTTGGACCCACTCAACATGCTCTCCATCCGTAGCAATGTGTCAGGCCAGCCATCTCACAATGGACTCCCTCTACTCGGCATTCCTCTGAAATGATACGCTCTGAATAATGCCCATCTGATAGTTGAACTTTTTTGTATTGATGGGCAAAGTGTGGTCCGGGCCATAGATAAATATATGGAGGGTGGTCTCAGAGATGTCAGAAGTGAACCCCAAACGAGTATGGCCTCAAATTATGGTGGCATAGGAAACTTAGAACTCCCGTACAATCCCTCTCTATAGGACCCTAGGCTACGTGCCATGCACTCACACCTTTGCTTTCGAAAGAGATTGTGGATTACTGGAGCAGTGTGGAGGCTACCTGTGAGAACCCGACACTCTTTTATGACTAATCGGGCCATCTTATCATGATCATTCAGCAAGCGAGCATTCGTGTAAATCTAAAATTGGCCCTCCACACACCACTTATTATGCTCTGTAGCAACCGCTTGTGGCTCAGTATGTGGGGGTACTATGGTATATCATATATAATATCAGACTCATATGAGGAGGCAGTCCTGCTGCTGGAGCTGGAGCCGGACACTGATGGGGACTTTGATCCGGTATGTGATACTATTAGTATGGCCCCCTCTTCAGACTGGGGGCAGTGACCATGTCGGAGCTCACATATCAGGCTTGGTTCCATGTAGTTCGTGGAGCAGTAGGGGAGGTCCTGGTGGGAGGTGGAACGTACTCCCCATCTGTGTCCTCATTGATCAGCCTTAAAGAGGGAGCAACATATTTTGATTTACCCTTTGTGGCGTAGGTCAGAGCTTGCTTCGGGGCAATGGTACTTGTGGAAGCTTAGTTAGTACCAAAATAGTGCAATAATACTCATGGAATAATTTTAGAATAAGTGTTGGACTAAAACAAAAAATAAAAAATTCCTTGGACAGTAGCTAAACTATTGACCTACGGTGGGTACCGATGGTCTGTCGATGGAATGACAATCCTGGGTCCCCGTTGTAGATCAGTGTACCCAAAATTATATCTCTGGTGTGGGAACCACAAATATGCAGAACAGTCGGTCGATGGAACGATGAACCATTGTCCACACCATTGTTCGACACTTAGTAAAAACTTGGTGTCCTTTTGGCCCACGGACCCGACCTACGGTCCGTAGATGGGGTCTCGTGGGTCAGTTATGTGCCAGGTTTCAGACATGACTCACACTTTACTCCTTATTTCATCAATTAATCATAATACCTAGGTCTAATCATGCATTTCAACAAAATATATGGTAGTTCTTCATCCCTAGGGTTCCGATTACACACAACTCAACTATTTATCATACCAAAATTAGGAAACTTAAGTGAAAACTTCCAATTAGACCATTTACTCTGATTTAATTAGGTTTTCATTAATGACACAATCACATATCATCATACCAAGGGTTATTCTAACTTATAATTCATCATTCAAGCATAAAGCTAACAACCCAAGGTCAAGTTCATCGATGAGATTACAAATGAAACAAGTAATTCAGAGTTTGGGAGAAGTCTGTATATCTTACAAGTAATCACTGACGATGAGTGTGTGTTGCAATGATATTTGTGACCCTTCGCTAGTCATTCGTGTTAAACTTGGACTGTGGAATCGTTGGGGAGGAAGAGGAGAAGTGGGTATTGATTTGGGAGAGAAAAGGATGGCTATGGGATTTGGGGGAACGAATTGTGTGAAGCTATGGGGTTATTGGGTTTAAATGGAAGTGATTTGGGGAGATAGACGAATGAAAAACGGTTGGGAGAGAGATTTAAACATGGGGGTGTTTTAAAAAATAAAGGAGTTTTATTTAAAAGGAGGTTTGGGTCGGGTCAGGCAAACCCTAAATTTGGACCCACGAGACTCCATCGACGGTCCATGGGTCCACCTACGGACCGTAGTTCTGGTTCGTAGGTCACTCTAACTCTTAGAAAATTCAGAACTCTTACCTGGGGTTTACGGATGCCATCCACGGTCCGTGGATGGACCAACAGACCATCGATGGTGTTGAAAAAGGTCTGAAATATATTTGAACTTTGGCCAAAATTGTTGTTACGATACCTAACTTTTAAAAGAACCTTTTACCCCCTGCACTATTTAATAGTCTATTTTAAAGGTAGATATGTGCCCACGTGGACATCATAAATATTGCATAATTATAAATAGTAACGTGTCCACGTGGGCACATATATACCTTTTAAATAGACTATTAAATAGTGCATGGGGGTAAAAGGTCCTCCGTAATGTTTTGTATCGTAACAGCAATTTCGGCCAAAGTTAGAGTATTTTTCAAACCCTTTTCTCTCTTCACAACTATTTTTCTACTGATTTTGCCTTTTTTCCCTATACACGTAGCAACCATCAGGATTTTATTTTTATATTTTATGGACAATTTTTAGACACGAACCCTATTTTATATCTAGGCAACACTAATACAAAAATAAAACACCTATCCAAAGAGTAACAAAAAAAAATGAAAAATCCTAAATCGAAAAGAAAAACATATAGTTGGTTAGATGGTATATGTTGGGTAGCCTCCCAAGCAGCGCTTGATTTAACATTGCGGCATGACGTACACACCTTGATTACTAAGACTTCATCAAGATAGTAGGCCTCAATCACTTCTTGCACACTCTCCTATTTCCTCATGTAGACCTTGATTCTTTGCCCGTTCACTTTGAATCTAGTTCCCTCCTCGTTACCGAGATCGACCGCTCCATGTGGAAATACTTGAGTAACTCGGAATGGCCCGGTCCACTTCGACTTGAGCTTGTTAGGAAACAATCGCAGCCTTGAGTTGAATAAAAGAACCAGATCACCCGCAACAAATTCACGCTTTTCAATCTTTTGATCATGATACTTCTTCATCTTTTCCTTATACAAGGCTGAACTTTCATATGCTTTTAGGAAAAACTCATCAAGGTCATTCATGTCATTCACTCTTTGGCTCGATGCAACGCCCCAACCCAAATTCAACTTCTTTAGCGCCCACATAGCTTTATGCTCTAACTCTACTGGCAAATGGCATGACTTCCCATATACAAGTTGGTAAGAGGACATACCTATGGGAATCTTAAATGCGGTGCGATAGGCCCATACAGCACCATGAAAACTTCTTGACCAATCTGTTGTGTTGGTATTCACAGTCTTTGCAAGGATTTGCTTTATCTCTCTGTTTGACAGTTCAACTTGCCCACTAGACTGCGGATGGTAAGGAGTAGCAGCATTGTGACGAACTCCATATTTCACTAGCAACGCCTTGAACAACTACTCACAAAAGTGGAAACCTCTATCCCTTAAGATCGCCTTAAGTGTACCAAATCTGGATAAGAAACTCTTTTTCAAGAATTCGGTGACACTCTTACCCTCATTGTTTGAAAGCACAATTGCTTATACCCATCTCGACACATAATCACCCGCAACAAGAATATACTTCATCCCATGCGAAATCACAAATGGGTCCATAAAGTCAAGGCCCCAAACATCAAACAACTCAATCACCAATATCAGATTCACAGGTAGCTCTTCCCTCTTTGAAACTCCTCCTTCTCTTTGGC
Source organism: Solanum microdontum (assembly GCA_036250385.1). NCBI lineage: Eukaryota > Viridiplantae > Streptophyta > Magnoliopsida > Solanales > Solanaceae > Solanum > Solanum microdontum. Next base: position 17,233 of record JAJONQ010000558.1, read on the forward strand.
AACAATTACAAGGCTTGGCGAAATCATGAGCATCTTGGTGGATGGTAGGCCAGTAATACCCACACTGAAGATTTTATGCACAGTACGAATACCACTATGATGCCCACCAACAGGCGATGAATGACACGCCTCTCGTATACTCATCATTTCAACCTCGGGCACATAGCGATGAATAATCCCATCAGCACAAAGTCGAAACAAGTAAGGCTCATCCCAAAAGAACTTCTTCACATCATGCAGACTTTTTCCTTTGGTGGAATGACAAATCCAATGGAACCGAATCAGTTGTCAAGTAGTTAGCAAAATATCCTAACCAAGGAATAAGATCATAAGAAGCAGCCAATAATTGCTCGTTCGGGAATGCATCATTAATTTTAGCCCCATCTCCTAACTTGAGCATAGCTTCCTCCTCTAATCTAGACAAATGATTTGCAACTTGATTTTATGTCCCCTTTCTATCATTCAACTCAAAGTTTAACTCTTGCAGCAACAATGCCCATCTGATTAACCTCGGTTTTGCATCCTTTCTAGCCATCAGATACCTCAATGAATAATGGTCAGTATGCATTATGACCTTAGTACCAAGCAAGTAGGATCAAACTTTATCGAATTCAAAAACCACAACAAGAAGTTCATGTACAGTAACCGTATAATTCTTTTGAGCTACATTCAACGCTTTGCTGGCATAGCAAATCGGATGAAGAATCTTCTCTCACCTCTGTCCTAATACCACACCAATCGCCACTCCACTCGCATCACATATCACTTCAAACGGTTGCCCCCAATTAGGTGAAATAATGATAGGTGCGGAAACTATCTTTGCTTTCGACTCTCGAAATGTTCTCAGACAAGTATCATCAAAGTCAAACTTACACTGCCAAGCAGTGTGCACAATGGGTGTTTAATTTTGGAGAAATCCTTGATAAACCTCTGGTAGAAACCTGCATGCCCAAGAAAACTTCTAACAACTTTTACAAATATAGGTGGTGTAAGATTTTATATTACCTCAACTTTAGCTCTGTCAACCTCAATACCCTTCTTAGAAATCTGATGACCCAGAACTATCCCCTCTTTCACCATAAAGTGCACTTTTCCCAATTGAGCACAAGATTATACTGTTCACACATTTTCAGTACATCGACCTAGGTATTTGACCCATGAACGGCATAAGAAAATGATCATTTTCTGTACATACATTCAATTTGCGGTAGTACATGCATACTCTCCATCCAGTCACTGGCCGTATCAGAACAAGTTTATTTTTTGCATTAGAAAACACAACAATCCCACCTTTCTTAGGTACATAGTAAACATGACATACTCAACTACTATCTGTGATGGGGTATTTGACTCCAGCATCCAACCATTTGATGATTTCCTTTTTCACTACCTCATGCATAAGAGGATTTAGTCTCATTTGGTGCTCGATACTAGGCTTGCTTTCCGGCATGAGATGGATTTTATGAGAACAAATGCCAGGAGGAATCCCAATAATGTCGGCAATAATCCTTCAAATAGCCCACTTGAACATCTTCAACACAGAAACCAATGCCTCTACTTGTACCTCACTAAAATCAGCCACAATGATTACTAGTAAAGTGTCATCTCTTCCCAAGAATACATACCTCAAATGCGCTGGTAGAGCCTTGAGCTCCAATTTTGAATTCTCTTCAACAGACGGTTTTGCGGGTGGAAAGTTGCAATTCTTCATATCCAGCTCCAATTTCCTTGGTCCGAAATGGAATTTGAACATATCAACTGTGGCAACTAATTCATCTTAGTCTTCAATACCATCACCTTTAAAATTCATCATTACCGTTGCCAGTGCATCAACACCCAACCTCTCTTTAATAGACACACCAAAATGTCGCTCAACATTTTGATTCACCACTAATACTGACTTGAGATCGCTTTCCTTCTTCATAGACCTACAAATATTGAAAGTTACCTCTTTATTATTCAATCAGAAATTTATCTTCCCTCTCTCCATAAAGGTTTTTAATTTAAGACGATTAAAGGCCTTTGACACTTCAGTTCGCGCCTAGATCGGTGATGGGAACTAATGTTTTCGATTCACTCGGCGAGTCGCCAAATGAGCCTTGGCCCACCGAAATTATTAGAACACCAACCCATCAATTTATCTAAAGGGCGAGTTGGATCACGCTCACCGAGTCACTCGGTGAATCGCCGAGTGAGTTATGAGCACACCCATTTGCCTTTTCCTCCAAAAATTTGAATTCCACCCTGCATATACAATAAATGTGTCACGACCCAGGGTACACCCTAGATGTAACATGGCGTATAGGACAACGAGAGACCTCATACAAGCCACTTATCATTTATAACATAAGAAATAGAACAAAAAAGGTAAATAAAACATTTTCAAGATCCAAACATTTTATTAAAGCAAAGCGAAAGTCTAAAACACTTGTCTCATTAGCCATCTAGTACTATAGAATGAAATTGGGCCTAACCCATACATCATGTCTAAAACTGAAATACGAAAGAACTAAGAACAATGAAAATATGTCCTTGAAGCATGAAGACTCACCAAAGCTAGGAAACCTCGCAATCAACCACTAGCCACGAAACTGAGGACCCTTAATATCGAACCCTACATTTGGGGAAATGTAAGAACGAATCTGTGTTAGTACAAAGTAATGCCCAAAGTATGATATCCATGCATGAAACGTTTAAATCATACTAAAATAGGAAATTTAATGACATACAATTGACCAAGCCTAAACATGATATAAGAAAGGTTATAAAACAAAAGTCATAAACCATGGTTAATGCAAGATAATATCTTTAATACCTTTGAAAACATATGAGATACTTCTTGAAGTAACCTTAGTTCATTATTTTATTGTGGGAAGTAGAGTTAACCGACATAGAGACCATGTGAACTATAACATGATCCCCCGGTGTCTCCCACACTGAAAAGGGTTGTCCTACTTGCCAAGGTAAGGACCATGAACTTCTAGCTTAAGTGGATCCATGATTAAAGTTTCAAGTACACCTCATCCAATTCTAGGTGTAACAGTCATTAATTCAAATAAACCCAACAAAGAGTTGGAGTCGAACCCACAAGGAGTAGTATGAGTTTGAATTCAATTATGAATTATCAAATGTAAATCAATTGATTGTAGGAATAGAAATTATCGGATTTATTTAAATAAGTCAAGTGGATAACATAAATGTCAGGTAGGGGATTTAGAAAATGCTTAGCACCTATACAATAATAAGTAACAAGGGTAATCAAATGACTAGGAAACACTTGGGGGATTGACAAATTCAAAGATTTGCTAAATGGGTGTTAGATAATTACTAAAAGTTACCACTTCTTTGTGAGTAGAATCAACTCTAGATGAGGGTAACGACCCGTAAAATGAATAAGTTAAACTAGAGCCTAACTAGTGAGTATGTGAGTTTGTCATGAGGTTTGAGGTAGTTTTATGTTGTCCCGAGCTTTGGTTGAGGGGTTTAGGGGTTAAATGTCAAGGTACGACTCCCCAAGGAACACCCTAGGGGTCCTTAAGGAGGAAACTTAGTCAAGCCCCCAAAGAACCTTGAAGTTGGCCAAAATGGGGTGAACCATGGAAGGGGTCCACGCCCCGTAGGTCCATCCACGGTCCGTGGATGGCCTCCGTAGGTCATACCCCCATTAACCAAACCGCTGCCCCAGACCATGGACCAATAGCACGGTCCATTAGTGGACTCACGGTGCTTGAGTCTAGGGCGTGAGTCACTGCCAGCTTTTTCTGGTTTTGGCTCGACTAAGGTAAGGCATTTTGGTAATTTGTTAATTAATTTTTTAAGTATTTAGACGATTATTTTAGGTTTATTAAGATATTTTTAAAGTATTAAAACATATTTTAGACCTCATTATTTCAAAATACCAAATGAAAACCTCTCTTCCTCTCCAGAAGCTCTCTCTCTCTAGAAACCTCCATTGGAGGTGAAGACTTCAAGCTTCCAACGTCAAATCTTCAAGTTTTTCATGGGATTTTCGTGGGATTCTTCTTAAAAATATGTGGTGGTCTTCATACTTCACTTATTATATTTCAAGGAGCCAACTTCAAAAGTGATTTCAAATCTTCAAATTTTTCCCAAAACACTAGATTTCAATCTATGCATGTGTTCGATTCTAAATAATTTCCAAAAGATTTATTGTGTTGATTTATGAATGAATTATATATTTAAAGATGAATTAAGATGATTTCTTCCTAGAACCCATGTTTTCCCCCAAATTCCTAAATTGTAATTTGAGATTGGGATTTGATTGATTATGAAGTATGTGAATTGTTTATGTGTATATGGATATAGAATGTTGAAATTATGTTGTACTCTTTCCAAATTGTTATATATATATATATATATATATATATATATAAGGTGTGTGGGTGAATGTGAACCATGACCCTTGAAGGGTAAGTTATGATCAAATTACATATTGAAGTAGAATTGTGCTTTATCTAATGATCCAATTGAAAGGTGGAGGTGTTTACTTACTATGTATATTGTGGTATTGAATTGATTGGTGAGTCCTCAGACTTTCGAGGACAAAATCCACTATGTTCCCTTTATGTCTTTTAGTTTATGGTAAAGCATTTGTTTGGGCTAAGTCCCAATGTTGTATTCAACGTATTAGATGGTTTGGGACATAGTATACAAAGTCTAGAAAGTCTTTTGCCTACTTTCTAAAGAAAATGTCTTCGATTGTAAAGAAAGTTCTAAATTTTTCTTTATTTTCCTATGTTTTTATGTTCAAGAATTTTATGAATCTTATTTGAGACCCCTTCGGGGTCGAGTATGCCATAACGCATCTAGGGGCTAGACTTGGTTCATGACAAACATGGTATCAGAGCACAAGATTTTGGAATGGTCTTAGGATGTCTCACACCACATCTAGTAGAGTCTTGTTCATAATATGAAGTGTGCAACATTATGAATATGGGGCTATTGGGTGTTAAGAAAGTCTCACTTCTTCATTCTTCAAGTCGTGTCATAGAGTTTAACTCTATAATGTCTCTTTCTTATTTATGTTCTTTAGGGTATGACCACTTGAAAGGAGTATACTAGAAGGTGTGAGAGAGGAAGGTTGGTTATAATGCCAATTATGGCTATGTGACTTGATAGATGTGAGATGATAGATTGTGGTGTGACTTTAGTATGAATGGGTTGCTTTATGGTTATGTGTGTTGTTGGTAGAATCCGACTTAGTCAAGATGAATTTTGAGGTATGTTGAAATAGTTGATGAATGTGTTGTATTAGAATCATCTTGTGTGATAAGGATGAAGGTTTACTAATGTGTTGCTCCGAGCTAAGAATTGAAAGAAGTGATGTTGTAAAGAGTTTGTATAGGATTATTCCCAAGTGGGAGATAAAGTGCTTAGATGGCAAGGTCTTTGAGTGTCCTTGATGTTCATGAGTTAGGATTGGTTGATGTTCTCACCTTAAGAGGGGTAGTGAGTTTGAGGAGTTTAGACCCGGTGTGGTAGACTCATATGAGACCTTGAGTGGTGTTGGTAAGGTTGTTTATGAGCAAGAGTTGCTTAATGAGGACCTTACTAGTTTAAAAGTACTGGTATGTTGATGGTTTCTTGTAAGTTGTGAATATCTTGTTAAGGTTCCTTTGTTGGGTTCATGATAGGCTTTAGTTGGGTTTGGGATAGTATGTTGAGTAGTAATGTTGTTGAGAGTTCCGATATCCCTTACAACCTTGAGACCAAGAGTTCCTTGTAGCTTGTTTCATGTCTTCGGAGTCGTGTGTGATGTTGTGTTTCCATGGTCTCCTTATGTTATGCATGTTCTTGATGAATTCTTGTTTGAATGAGAAAATGAGTTTTCATAAATTATTTTCCTCATGTTAATGTGCATTTAGTATGAGTTGCTTATATGCTTCATGAGATTAAATGTTGAACATGCCTAAAACTACTTTTGAGTGTAATTGCATAATGTGTGTAATGATGTTATGATGAGAATGATTTGAGTTGGAGAAGGTAGTTCCTCCAATGAAATGAGAAATGCTGAAGTTATGTTGCATAATGAGTTTGTAGATGTAGTCCCTACTTTCTTATGCTGCATTGAGCTTATTGATGTGGAGTTGATGTTTCCTCCTAGTTTTGTGCATTGTTTATGATGTTGCATGCATGATGGGCTGCTAGTCTTTAGTCGTTAACCCCTTAATGTGTTCGAAGTGTCATTCGAAGACGAATGTTCCTAAGTGGGGGATAATGTAACGACCCGTAAAATGAATAAGTGAAACTAGAGCCTAACTAGTGAGTGTGTGAGTTTGTCATGAGGTTTAAGGTAGTTTTATGTTGTCCCAAGCTTTGGTTGAGGGGTTTAGGGGTTAAACATCAAGGTACGACTCCCGAAGGACCACCCTAGGGGTCCTTGAGGAGAACCCTTAGTCAAACCCCCAAGACCCCAAACATCCTTAAACTTGGCCAAAATGGGGTGAAACACAGAAGGGTCCACGCCCCATAGGTCCATCCACGGTCAGTGGATGGCCTCTGTGGGTCAGACCCCCATGACCCAAGCTGCTGCCCAGACCACGAACCAACAGCAAGGTCCGTTAGTGGACTAACAGTCCGTGAGTCTAGGGTGTGAGTCACTGCCAACTTTTTTTGGATATGACTCGACAAAGGTAGGGCCTTTTGGTAATTTGTTAATTAATTGTTTTAAGTGTTTGGACGGTTATTTTAGGTTTATTAAGATATTTTTAATGTATTAAAACATATTTTAGACCTCATCATTGCAAAACCTCAAATCAAAACCTCTCATCCTCTCCAAAAACCTCCATTGGAGGTGAAGATTTCAAGCTTCCAAGGTCAAATCTTCAGTTTTTTCAAGGGATTTTCGTGGGATTCTTATAAAAAAGGTATGGTGGTCTTCATCTTTGACTTATCATCTTGCAAGGAGCCAATTTCAAAAGTTCTTACAAATATTCAAAGGTTTCCGCAAAACCCTAGATTTCAATCTATGCATGTGTTCGATTCTAAATTATTTCCAAAGGTTTTATTGCATTGATTTATGAGTGGGATGTGGATTTAAAGATGAATTAATATTATTTCTTCCTAAAACCCATGTTTCCCCCCAAATTCCTAAGTTGTAATTTGAGATTGTGATTTGATTGATTATGAAATATGTGAATTATTTATGTGTATATGGATATAGAATGTCAAAATTATGTTGTTACTCTTGCCAAATTGTATTGATCTAAGGTGTGTGGGTGAATGTGAACCATGAACCTTGAAGGGCAAGTTATGATCAAATTACATATTGAAGTAGAATTGTGCTTGATCTATTGATCCACTTGAAAGGTGGAGGTGTTTACTTACTATGTATATTGTGGTATTGAATTGGTAGATATCTTCCTTGTACACCTAGATATGAAGGATCCATGTATGATCACGATGTGAAGTATGTGTGTGTGATTTCAATGAACGTATAATGATCATGTTGAGAATGTAATTGTGTTATTGATTGAAAGCATATTCTCAATCAACACTCATGAATGATGATGATGGAATGTGAAGGATTTTCTCCTATGTATTGTATATGTTGAATTGGTAGGCTTAAGAAATCCTCTTCTTTTATTGGTGAATGTGATCATGAATGAAGTATGTTGAATCGGTAGGCTTAGTCATCCTCCTTTTAAATAAAAAATGTATCTTGACTTAATGTCTTAATGAAATGAATTGGTACACCTAATGTTGGTAGCCTTTTCGTGAATGATTGAATGAATGACCTAGAATTGGTAGACCTAATATTGGTAGCCTTTCTATGAATGACTAATGAGGTATATTAGGCTATGTCTTGAACCGGTAGACCTAAATGGGGTGGCCCTCAAGGATGAGTCAAGAAACCAATGTGAGGATAAACCTTGAAGCGGTACACATAATATTGGTGGCCCTTTCATGTGTGAAATGATGAACCTTGTATCGGTAGACCTAATGTTGGTGGACATTCTTGGAAAGTCAATGAGCTATCCTTAATGTAACTTTAATCGGTAGACCTAATGGTGGTGGCCCTTTCTTGTGTAATGTACCTTGGGTCGGTAGGCCTAATGTTGGTGGTCCTCTCAAGTACAATAATGTAACGTGAATGAACTACTCTATGGGAATGGAGGCAAAACAACGAGTGGATATGGCTAAGATGGTAACTCTCCCAATGTTAGGTTAGAGTCCAATGAACATCTTTCTTATCCCATAAGGATGTGCCTACATAGGCTGTTTACTAGTTCTACCCTAGGAAAGTAGAACACCTTTCTTCGGTGTAGGGTTACATGACATCGGATGCCATAATTTAGCTCTCATGGTCTATGTTGGTTAATGCCAATTCCCACCATGTGAGATGTGCATAGTGGTTTCTTGATGAGTTCTATGAAGTGTGGGTGGTAGTATGGGATGCTATCCATACATTACACGAGTAGGCTTTGAGAGAGTCATAGTGAGTTCTCTAAGTCTTAATGACAATTGTATGAATTTCCTCTTGTGATAAAGTTAATGAGAATGATGATCTAATATCTAGTGAATGAATGTCCTCTAAATGAAATTAATGAAGAATGTTGACTTTCATATGCTTAAATGTAAAGATGCATACTATACTTGGATTGTATTATGAGTTACTTCCTTGTCATGACTTATCGTATATGAATGTGCATTGTCTATGGTGACTTCAAAGGAGAAATTAGTGTGAGTAGTAGTATGGGATGCTACTTGCACACTGCACAAGTAGGACTCAGAGTTGTCTTAGATGTTGGTCTTAATGTGATGATGTAACTTATGTAATGTTTATGTCTCTTATATGCTTTATTGGGTAAAGGTTCGAAGGATGAATGGTAAGTTCACTTTTGGTGGCCTGAAGGTGGTACCATAGTGTGGGTGGTGGTATGGGACACTACCCATACATTGCACAGGGTATAACTTGAGGGTTATTTGAGGTGAAGGCTGAAGGTGAAGGTAAAGGTTCATATGTGGATTATGTTCTAGTGTGAAAATATCGCTTGTATGTTAGTTGTCACTTATATTATGCCTCTTTTATCAATGTTCATGAAGTTTTACCAAAATAGCATATATCATGACTTTCAAAGAAAATGTCTGTTTTAAGCATGTTTTTGCATGGCTTCCATACTTTGTACTTAATTGTGGTAACCCCATTCTTCTCCAATTTTACCAAAGTGTAGGGTTTGGAGATATTGGTATTCTATGCTTGAGGAGTAGGTTTCTAAGGTGCTTGAAGATGAAGACCTGGTGAGTCCTCATAGTTTCGAGGACAAAATCCACTATGTTCCTTTTATGTCTTTTAGTTTATGTTAAAGCATTTGTATGGGCTAAGTCCCAATGTCGTATTCAAAGTATTAGATGGTTTGAGACATAGTATATAAAGTCTAGAAAGTCTTCCGCTTGCTTTTTACTATAAATGAACCGGACCAATTTTACTTGAGCTTTCTCAGGAAGAGTCTTAGTCTAGAATTTTACAGCAACACAAGATCTCCAACTCAAAATTCTCTTCTGAAGATTCTAGAGTCATGCCATTTCTTCATTATCTCCCTTTAGAGAGCTTAACTTTAATGTGCCCTAAACTTGAATTCTTCCAATTCGTTCAGCTGATCTACTCTTCCTTTCGAAGCATTTACCCAATCCAGATTTAATGCCTTTAATGCCCATAGTGCTTTGTGCTCAAGCTCAATTGGTAGGTGACAAGATTTCCCAAAGACTAGCTGATATGGAGACATACCAATTGGTGTCTTGTAGGTAGTGTGATACGCCCAAAGGGAATCATCTAGCTTTCAAGACCAATTGGTCCTATTTGCATTGACTGTCTTGGCCAAGATACTCTTAATTTCTCGATTTGAAACCTCCACTTGACCACTCATTTGAGGATGATACAATGTTACCTCTTTGTGCTTTACTCCTTATTTACTAAATACATATGCAAACAACCAGTTGCAAAAATGAGAACCTTCATGTCTAATTATAGCACGTGGGGTGCCAAATCTTGCAAAGATGTAGCGTTTTAGGAATTGAAAAACACTCTTCCCTTCATTGTTGGGTAGTGCCACTACTTCCACCCATTTAGAAACATAATCCATAGCCACTGAAATATACTTTTTACCAAATGATCTCACAAATGGCCCCTTGAAGTCGATTCCCTAGACATTGAAAATCTCAACTTCCAGAATAGGCTTAAGAGGTATCTCATGCCTTCTAGACACCCTACTTTGTTTTTGGAATTTTATACATTTCTTGAAAAATTCATGAGAATCTTTGTAGAGAGATGGTCAGTAGTAACCACTTTGAAGAATTTTAGCAAATGTTCTCACACCGCTATGATGGCCACCAATTAGCAAAGCATGACAAGCATTTAGAATTTTATTGACTTCCTCTTCCATCCCCTTCTATCCTTTACTTCAATGTCGAATTCTTGCAATAATAGCACCCATCTTATCAACCTTGGTTTGCATCTTTGTTTACCACTAAGTATCGCAGAGCTGCATGATTGGTGTGAACTACCACTTTGGTGCCTAGCAAGTGTGCCTGAAATTTCTAAAATGCATATACCACCGCAAGTAATTCGTATTCAGTAACAATGTAGTTACGTTGAGCACCATTCAATGTTTTGCTGGTGTAGTAAATTGGGTGAAACAGTTTGTTGTGCTTTCGCCCTAACACAACACCCAACTCCGTACCACTTGCATCACACATTACTTCAAAAGGTGCCGATCAATCAGGGCTAATAATCACCGGAGTGGATATTAACTTCTCTTTCAAACACTTAATGGTTGCCATACATGCGTCATCAAAGCTAAATTTCACTTCCTTCTCCAAAATCTTGCACATTGTGCAGTTTTTGCGAAATCTTTGATAAATCTCTGGTAAAATCCAGTATGCCCCAAGAAACTACAAATACCTTTTACCAAGATCGGTGGGGGTAGCCTTTCAATTACCTCAATTTTGGCCTTATTAACCTCTATCCTCTTTTACGATAACTTGTGACCCAAAACTATACCTTCCCTAACCATGAAGTGACATTTTTCCCAGTTTAAGAGTAGATTGGTTTCGAGACATCTTTGCAAAGCCTGCCCAAGGTGTGCCAAACATGATTCAAGAGAATCACACACCACTGAGAAGTTATCCATTAAAACTTCCATTGAATCTTCCACCATATTAGCAAAAATAGACAACATGCAATATTAAAACGTCGTCGGGGCATTACAATACCCGAAAGGCATCCTTTTGAAAGTGAAAGTTTCGTAAGGGCAAGTGAAAGTGGTCTTCTCTTGGTCCTCCGGTGCTATAGATATTTTGTTGTACCCAGAATAACCATCTATGAAATAATACCATCCGCGCTACGAAATTTTATCAAGCATTTTTTCTATAAAAGGCATGGGAATGTGATCTTTTTCCATCCAATAATTTAGCTTTCTATAGTCCATGCATACCCTCCATCCGGTTACTAGTCTTGTAGGATCAAGTCCCCTTTCTCATTCGGGACTACCGTGATGCCACACTTTTTGGGTACATATTGTACCGGACTCACCCATTTGCTATCCACAATAGGGTAAATTACACCTGCATCCAACCACTTGATTATATCCTTTTTTACCACCTCCTGCATTAGTGGGTTCAATCTCCTTTGGTGTTCGACACTCGGTTTGCATTTACTATCCAGTTAAATCTTGTGGCTTCAAATGCCTGGTGGAATACCCACAATGTTGGCGATAGTTTATCATTTTTCTTTGATGTACCTTTTCAACACCTCAAGGAGCAATTTTACTTGTCATTCAAGCAAGTCAGCTGCAATGATAACTAGCAAGGTATTATTTTCTCCCAAGAATACATACCGAAGATGGACGGGGAGCTCTTTCATTTCAATTTTTGGTGGTTCCTCCGTGGATGGCTTAGCGGGAGGACACTTTCGATTCTTTAGATCAATGTCTATTTTTAAAGTATTCCTTGAGTATTCACCTAACCCCGATAGAGAAGCAACACTTCATCATATCCTCAGACTTTGGTATCATTATAATTCAAGAGAACAACCTAAAGAGGTTCACTCATACACATGATCTCGCTCACACTAGCCACCGCTTCATCGATTACATCGATCCTTGATACGACATGAATATCACTCGGTTGCTTCATGGATTTGCACACATTAAAGGTGACCTCATCTTCATTTACCTAGAATTGTAACTCCCCAATTTCAACATCTACTAGGGCGCTTCCGGTTGCTAAAAATGATCTACCCAAAATAATAAGAACTTCAACATCAATCTCATAATCAAGAATGATAAAATCAACCTGAAATATAAATCGATCCACCTTTACCAATATGTCGTACAGTATTCCAATGGGGTGTTTGATCGACCTGTCAACCATAAGAAGATGCATTGTTGTTGATTTTGGTTCGCCCAACACAAGTTGCTTGAAGATGTCATAGGGTATCGAACTGATACTTGCTCCCAAATCACATAAAGTCTTAGCAATTTGTAGCATGCCAATGGTGCATGGGATGATAAATGCTCCTGGATCCTCTTTCTTTATAATCATCTCGCTAGTCATAATGGCACCACAATTATGAGAAACTTCAATTGTTTCGAAGTCGATGTTTCTCTTCTTGGTGACCAGCTCCTTCATGAATTTAGCATACCCGACATATCCAATAATGCTTCCACTAGTGGAAGATTTCTATAAAGTGTCATAAACACGGATAGGAATTTCTTGAACTATTCATCCTCATTCTTCCTTTTGAGATGTTGAGGAAATGGAGGAGCTATTTTGGGAAGAGGTTACTTTATCCTTGGAATTTGAGTGCCCTTCTCTTTATCTTTTTGCAACTCGTCGACGGAATTTTTCTTAAGACTTCCCTCCATCTCTTTGATCATCTCTCTTTTCGATGCTTGAATAAGACCCTCTTATCGATATCTTTCTCCTCTTCCTAAGTGTTCACCCCATTAGTGCCTTTCATATTACGGACTGCTATATTTCCAATTCGTGTCACAACAACCAAGTCTTTTTCCTAGTCAGCCCTCACTGTTGTTGCGCATTCAGCTTCACCCCTTTCAGAAGTCTCAAGTTGTGCTGAAAGCTGACTCAACTGACCCTCAAGTTGCTTGATTGCATCTGCATGAGAATTCACTCTACTATTCAATGATGATAAATTAGTTTTCATCTCCTTAAGCATGCCATCCGATCCTTCAACCTTATCTAGGATATGCGACGACAAATCATCCACTCCTAAGCTACCCGAACTACCATTTGATCTTGGGCTATCACTTGATTGTGTGTGGTCTTCTTCATGGATATCTTCTCTCCTCCATTGGTTATTTTGTTTAGCCCAATCTTGAAAATATCATATCCGCTCTTCCTCCTTATGCGAGTTCCAACCTTGATTCCCACCCAGCTTCAAGTAACATGGGTGAGAACCCTTTTCATTACAACCTTGATTCCCACCTGGCCTTGAGTTGCACAAGTGAGAACCCTCCTCAACTTTAAACACTGTTCTGACTTCTTTCGTCCCACTAACCTCTTTTCTAACACTCGCTTATGTAACAAATCCATTTGGGACATCATTTTGTTAATATTCCCGTCCCTCTCTTTTTCCTTCTCAAGTTGCTCTTTCGTCATCCTAAAATTGAAAGAACAAACATGGTCCTATTGAATATACCAAGCTTGATTGATCTTTGTCATTTCATCAAGAAGGGATGAGGCAACCTCAAATGGTTGGAGCATTATCCCTCCTTAGGACAGCTGATCGGCTACTCCTTTGTTTATTGAGTCTAAAATTTTGTAGAAATATTGAAGTATCACATCACCCGAAAGCCCATGAGTAGGACATTGTAATAGCAACTTTCGATATCTTAGCCAAGTCTCATGAATGGGTTCCCCTTCTACTCTCTTGAAGTTTTTGATGTTTTCACATAATTTTACCATCTTTGAGGGTGGAAAAAACCTTACGTAGAATGCATCGGTAAGCTCCTTCCATGATAAAATGGATTCCCTTGGTAACTTTGCTAACCACTTGCTTTCATCTCCCGTTAAAGAGAAAAGGAACAACCCGAGCCTAATTGATTCTTGTGTCACATCCTTGAGTGAGAACGGGCAGCACACTTCCATGAAATTACGAATATGCTCATGGGGATTCTCATGCTCTAGTCCCCCAAATATACCTTTAGCTTGTAAAAGGTGCAGCATTGTATTCGTCACTTGAAATTAAGCCTGCTTCAAAACCAGAGGTAAGGGAATAACACCTACACCCCCAATAGATCTTCGCTGGTGTGAAGGAACTCAACACCATCATCTTGTTGACCAGGTTGGTTCATGGTGCTTCCATTTGCACTCATCCTATCACCTGATCACAAATAGCTCACAACAAACAGTAAGTTGATTCTATTACAACACAAAGAAATAACAACTCAAATTCAATAATAAAATTCTAAACACACCACTCACCAGTAGCGGCGCCATTATGATTAAAGTTTCAAGTACATTTCATCCGATTATAGGTGTAAATGGTCGTTAATTCGTATAAACCCAACAAAGAGTTTGAGTCGAACCGATAGGGAGTAGTATGCGTTGGAATTCAATTATGAATTATCAAATGTGATTCAATTGATTGTAGGAATAGAAATTATCGAATTTATTTAATTAAGTTAAGACGGTGACATAAATGTCAGTTGGAGGATTTAGAAGATGCTTAGAACCAACATAATAATAAGTAAGAAGGGTAATCAAATGAGTAAGAGATACTTGGGGGATTCACCAATTAACTACCAAGCTTTGCTAAATGGGTGTTAGCTAATTACTAAAAGTTACCACTTCTTTGTGAGTAGAATGAACCCTAGATGACGTAGCTTTCTCTCAAACAACTACCTCGGTTCAATTGAGTTCTCTCAAAGCTCAACAGCCTAACAAGAAACTCAGCCCACAACCTAACCCCATCAACTCTCTCGAGCTAGAAAGGTAGAACGTGATTTCAGATTCACTCTCTCGAGCTGAACCCACAATAGCCCAATCACTATGAGTGGTAATTTAGAGCCTTAGTTCTGAACTTCTCTTTTAAGCAAGCTTAAAACACTAGTGGTATGAAATAAGCATTCAAATCAGCAATGAAACAATAACAATAAATCAAACCCACTTTGAATTAGCAAATTAATCAATAATTTCTAATACCCATTAGCAAAAATTAAGCAATTAATTTCGTGGTCAAACTACCAAGAATGGGGTTTTAGCTAATCATATTAAAAGGTGAAAATTCAATACCTATTAAATGATCCATAGATGGATATTGATTTCCAACACCTTAAAATAAGTAAGTTTGGCTTTAATTATCAATCCCACACAAAATTTTCTTCAAAACATTCAAAACTTGAGCTAAAACAATGTTTTTCCGCTCTAGGTATGAATTTCCCCCAAAGTTGGATACTTTATGTCTCTTCAAAATATTATTTTATACTAGTTCAAAATTTGGCCATGTGGGGAAAATCGGTGAGGATAGTCGGGCTCCGCCGAATGGTCGGCAACTCGCCAAACACCTCTGTCCATTGCCTTTGAATTTAATGATTTCATTTAATTATGCACTGTAACTTTAGGCAGTCTAGATCAGGGTCGCCGATTAATTCAGCGATTCACGTTTTTCTCCTTTGGATTACCAAAATGCTTGTATCTTCATGGAGCATTTTGTAGTTTTCAATGGTCTGACTTTCCTACGCCGATCCAGTCGGCGATTCTCCAATAGGTTTTCTCTGGACCTAATTTTTCTCAACTTTAGGGCTTTCATAATGTAACTTTGGGTGGAGAATGAGCCACATGGCAATTCGCCGAGTGGTCTTGGCAATCACCAAACTCGCATTTCTTCACTTCTTCAGCTTTTTGGCTCCATTTTGCCTGATCAGATCCTTGCCTTGCTTCTTAGCCTTCATAGCGGCAATTCAATACTTTAACATTAGTTTAGAGAAAATATTAGGCATTTGATGACACTTATACTGTTGGAACAAATCTGTAAATGAATTGAAATCTTGAACTCATCAATCCATGAGGTAATGTCTATCTAGACAATCATCCTATGGGGTCACATAGGTTAGGGATAAGGAGATTGCTTCTAGAAACCCGACCTCTACTCATGGGAGAGCTTTCATCTCAAAATCCTCTTAGTTCTAAGTATAAATCCTACGGAATAGTCATTTCTTATTTATTGTTATTATCCATGGAAGGGCACGTTATCTTGCCAATCCAAGCTAGGCCATAAGTCATCCATGGAAAGGTATCATTCTGTAACCAATCCAATCTAGGATTTATTAAGATAGCTCCATATCATTGATTCATTTAGGTGAGAAGAACTTTCATTGAATCCTTACTATGTGAGAAAACCTTTCACAATCATACTTTCATGTGTATATGAGAAATCCTTTCAACAACACAACAACAAAATCATCATTGATACTTCACTCCCAAAGCGTCCTTAAAATAGTTACATAAATTTCATAAGAACATTCTTGATTTCATAAAACTCTTCCTTCATAATGCAAGACCCACATTATATGCTCATAACTTGGAAAACATGGATATGTCATGGGTTCATAGGGGAATCATCATAAAATCATAATATTTCATCAATTCATGCAGAAGATAGCATAATTCAATCATTTAAATCAATAATCAAGAGAATCCATGGAAATTGAATAAAATCCTAACTCAATTGGGGATTTCTAACTTTCAAAATAGTAGAATTTAGGAACTCCGTGAATGGAAGAAAGCCATGGATAAAAACTATCATACCTTAATGCGAAAATCTTGATTTTAATGGTGGAATTGAAAGGTTTTCTTGAAAACCCTAGTTTTCTTCTTCAAGTTCTAGAGAGAAATATTTAGAGGGGAGACTTGTTCTTCTTTTATAAATCTTAGAGAATTCTTTTAAATTGGGGAAATTTGGGGTGAAACTCTTATATAGGTTTTTAGGTGAAGGACAAAATGAAATAGAATAAGGTTAGACTAATTAGGAAAAGACTCAAAAGCCCCTTACTTAAAAATTGGAAATAAGAGACGTTGGAGTTCGCCAAAAGCCACACGGCCACCCGCCGAGTAAGCCTTTAGCTAGTCGAAAGTTCCAGTGAGTCGACTCTTGGACGAAGACAACTAGACTATTGGGAAAGCAATTTGGCAATTCGCTGAATGGAACGTCGAGTTCGATCCAACCATCCTAAAGTTCTAGAACAATGGATGCAGAAATCAATTCAAAAAGGCAAGAATTTCTACTCGGTGGATCACTGAGTCATTCGACGTCCTCAAGTTACTTTGCCGAATGGACTGTGAAATGAATATTTTTCCTTTTTCTGAATACGAGGTGTTACATTATCTCCCCCTTGGGATCATTCATCCTCGAATGAGATTTAAGACAACATAAAAGGGTGGAAACTAAATCTAAACTGCCTATCATGCATGCACTACACATATCCGAGGCGGAAACATCAACTCCAAGCTAGACATATCGCAAAACATCACATTATGAAGTCTATATGAAAATTCCACTCAATGCGCATAAACATGTAGATATCAATCAAATAAACTCATTTTCTCAAAAGTTAAACTTTTTCATGAACATGCATAACTGAAGAAATCATGGGAATTTCTAAGACACATGACCCCAAAACAAAGAGTAAACCATGAGGAACTTATTACCTCAAGCTAGAGTACGGGTAGAAGGAAAGAGATGAGGTTATCAGGACATCATATAGGGCTCGGGCTCCCAAGTAGCACCCTCAACTATCTGATTCCTCCACAACACTTTCACAGAAGCAAATTCTTTATTGCTCAACTTCATGACTTGCCAGTCTAAAATCTCAATCGAGACTTCCTCACAAAAAAGGTTTTCATTAACTCCCAAACCTTATAAAGGAACTATAGATATCGGATCACCAACATATTTATTCAACATAGAGACTTGGAAAACTAGATGCACCGATGTCAATTCGTTAGGCAATTCAAGTTCATAAGACACCTTACCAATATACCTCCAAATCTGATAGGGGCCTACATATCGGGGACTAAGCTTCCCTTTCTTACCAAACCTCATCACACTCTTAATTGGCGAAATTTTCAAGTAAACCCAATCATGAACATCAAACTCAAGATCTCTTCTTCTTACATCGATATATACTTTTGTTGACTTTGAGCCATTTTGAACCTTTGTCTAATAAGTCAAACCTTCTCTATAGCATCATGTACCAACTCGAAACCTGTTAGGGCCACCTCACCCACCTCAAACCATCTTATAGGAGACCTACACATCCTACCATACAATGCCTCAAATGAAACCATCCCAATACTTGAGTGATAACTATTGTTAAAAGCAAACTCAATCAATGGAAAATGTTCGTCCCAATTACCCTTAAAATTAATCACACTAGCTCTCAACATGTCTTCCAAAGTTTGGATAGTACACTCCACTTGCCAATCAGTCTAGGGATGAAAGGTCGTACTAAGCTTAAAATGAGTACCAAAACAATTTTGGGAAAATCTCCAAAACTGAGAAGTTAATTAGGTACCACGATTGGAAATAATGGACAAAGACATTCCAAGTAACTTTACAATTTCTCTGAAGCACATCTTAGCATAATCCTCCGCCGAATAGGAAACCTTCACTGGAATTAAATGGGCAAATTTCTTCATCCAATCTACTATAACCCAAATCAAGTCATGTTGACGCCGGGTTCGAGGGAAACCAGTAATGAATTCCATGTTCAAATCTTCCTAATTCCAAGTAGGAATTCTAATGTGTTTGAATAAACTTCCCGGTTTCTAATGCTCAACATTCACTTGTTGAAAATTATGAAATTTAGCCACAAATCCCGTAATATCCTTCTTCATCCCAATCCACCAATAGACGTCCCGCAAATCATGATACATCTTGGTGGCCCCTGGGTGAATGGAATATCGAGAGCTATGGGCTTCTGACAAGACTTGTTCACTCAAGTCACCGACATTAGGAAAACACAAACGACCTTGATATCTAAGTACACCATCTCCTCGTTGGGAGAAAGCCTCAACAGATTTCTTAAGCATTGTTTCTTTCAATTCAAGCATAAATTGAATCAAGACCTTTCTTGGCTTTTCTATCCACCACAAAAAAATGATTCTGAACCATTGTGGACCATAACACAGCCTTTGGTAGTGACCACTAACTGAACACCCAATCGGGCCAATCTATGAACATCTCGAACAAACTCCTTCTTATCTTCTTGAATATGAGAAATATTACCCATAGATAACCAACTAAGAGCATCCTCCACCACATTGCTTTACCATGGTGATAGAAGAAAACTCATATCATAATGTTTCAATAACTCAAGCCACCTTCTTTGGCAAAGATTTCGATCCTTCTGATTAAACACATATTGCAAACTCTTGTGGTCGGTAAACACATCTACATGCACACCATACAAATAATGCCTCCAAATCATTAAGGCAAAAAAAATCGGCGCTAGTTCAAGGTCTTGGGTAGGATAATTCTTTTCATGAATCTTATGTTACCTTGAGGCATAGGATATAACTTTCCCATTTTGCATAGGCAGACATCCTAGCCCAATTCTTGAGGTATCACAATAAACAACAAAACCATTAGTCCCTTCCGGTAAGGTGAACACTAAAGTGGAAGTCAATCTATTCTTCAATTCCTAAAAACTCTTCTCACATGCTTCGGACCATATGAACTTAGACATATTTTGAGTCAACGACATCAAAGGAGAGGCAACTGAAGAGAACCCTTCAACAAATATTCTATAATAACAGGCTAAACACAAGAAAATTCTGATATCCGAAGGGGATAGAGGTCTAGGAAAACTCATGACCGCATCTATCTTCTTAGGATCTACCTCATTAATACCCTTACTTAAAACAATATGACCAAGAAAATTTATGGACCATAGCAAAAACTCACATTTAATAAACTTTACAAAGAGTTGTTGGTCCTTGAGAATTTGCAATACGATCCTAAAATGATCAATATGTTCATCCTTGCTTCTCGAATATATAAATATATCATCAATTAACACAATAACAAACATGTCAATGTATTGTCTAAACACTTTATTCATCAAATCCATAAATGCCGCCAGAGCATTAGTCAACCCAAATGACATTTAAAAAAATCCTAATGACCATACCGAGTTCGAAAAGACATTTTTGAAATGTGATCTTCTTTAAACCTCAATCGGTGATAACCCAACTGAAGGTCAATCCTAGAGAAATAACTTGCTCCTTGAAGTTGGTCAAATAAATCATATCTCCTTGGAAAAGGATACTTATTCTTAATGGTCACCTTTTTCAAGTGACGATAGACAATATACATACAAAGAGAACCATTTAAGGCTATATTTTAATAGAAATTGTGTCCTTAAATGCTTATTTTATCTCAATATCTTATAAAAACCCTTAAGTTTCAGGTATTTGAAGTTTAAACGAAAGCATGGACACTATTTTGCAAAAAGGAACAAAAAGGCTGAAAAGAACGAAGAAATGAAGGCCTGAGGATCACCGAGTCCACTTTGTCAGTCGTCAAAGGGTCTTAAATCACCTTTTGTTCTAGTGTGCTGAACCTTGAAGGAAAGAATCAAGTTGGTGGAAAAGGGGAGCAGTCGGGGCATCACCGAGAAGTTCTGTGAAGTAGTACCAAGTCGCTCAATTACCAAGAACACGACGATGCTGAAGGCTGGTTCAAGACGAGGATGAACTACACCAAAGGGCGAATCACGGAGTTGCTAGGCGAGTCTGACTAACGATGTCGAATGATCTAATGTAGCACAAATCTGTGAAAACTATAAATACTAGTTAGAGTTGTAGTTTTAAGTGTCGAACAATTATTATAATTTTCATATAAAATAGTACTTTTTGATGTTTTTCCTCTAAGTTTGAGAGGGTTTTGAAGACTTGAAGATCCAAAGGGTTTCATCTTCAAGATTTGCATTTGGGTATCTTGGATTCTTCAATTTTGGCGTATATCAAGACTTAAATCTTCATACCCAGTAAAATGCGAGCTCAATTTGGTATAAATTTTTATCTCTTATACATGTGTGGCTAAAACCCCATTTCTTGGGGTGTGATTTAGCGAATATGGGTTCAGATAATTGTTGGGTCTTCCTTGCAGATAGTTTAATAGTACTTTAAATGTGATTTCGTTTAGTAGTTGTGGATGAATTTAATAAATTTGTAGTTGCAAATACAAGTTTATTTATGTCTTTTCGGCTTGGTCGAGAGAGAGGTCGTAAAACTAAAACTACTAAATTGATGGCTGGTGGGATGGGTTGACATGAGGTTTAGCTCTAGAAAGTGAATTCGTCTCATTCCCACACACTCAATTCAAGAGAGTTAGTGGGTTAAGGCGTAGGTTGGTCTTCATGCGGCAAGTGGGTGTCCGACAGGAACGCATTTGAAACGGGGTAAGTTGCTCGAGAGAGAGCTTATTCCCCTTAAAGTTTTGCCTAGTCACAATTATTCTATGAATCTTCTATCTAAAGCACGTACCCAATAATCTAGCTTAACCCGTATTCCCATCACATCCCAAGGGTTCCCTCTCATTACTTAGAAATCCTTGTTTATTTTGCTATTTTTTCTTATTTGTGACAAAAAATAAACCCCAATGTTAATTGACACTCTTGTGTCCCCTTTAATTTACGATGTATTTAATTATTAATGTCTTTAACTATGACTAGTTAGAACTAAATTTTATTTTTCTATTAATTCTCAAAACCACTCCCTTGGGAATGATCCCAACCCTTGGTTGGGTTACTAAACTATTGTACGATCGTAGACACTTGCATCAGAAGTTGTGTCTTGATTACTCAAACATAAAAATGGCCCTGCTATCGGGGAGTGGTTTTATTTGGGAATTCTTAGATTAGTAGAATATTTGTTCTTCTTTGTTGTAGTTCACTTACTTAACTTTTATTTTTGTTTCTATTGTTTGTGTTGAAAACAGAAGGTATGAGTGTTAATGGCAATAACCACAGTCAGGTGGGCCACCAAGATGACATTGGAAATCTCAACGATGTCCAAGAGCCCAACATTAATGACCCCCATCTCAAGGGAGGTATTGGGGCCATCCGTTTACATCTAGCCGAAGGAAATGCAGTATTCCACATAATGAGTACTATGTTGCAACTCTTGCAACTAAAGGGACTTTTCATTGGATTAGTTCATAAGGATCCTCACGACCATCTTCGAAACTTCATGGATATCTACAGACCATTTTGTTTCAAAAACATCTCTCAGGAGTCAGTTCAGTTAAGACTATTCTCTTTCTCGTTGATGGGAGAGTCGTGCAAGTGGCTGACAGAGTTGCCTCGCGAATCCATCACATTTTGGGAGGAATTGGTAACCGCATTTAATGTGCAATTTTTCCCTCCTTCGAATATGATGACTCTTCGGGATAGTATCCAAAGCTTTAAGCGTTTGAAGGGCGAGCCAATCCATAAAACTTGGCTAAGTTCAAAAAGTTGGTGTTGCAATGCCCAACCCACGGTTTGCCGAACAACGTGCTACTTCAATACTTTTACCGGAGTTTCAATTCGGTAAACAAAGGTGTCCCTAACTAACTCTCGCCTAGAGGCTTAATGCATCAGTCATATGCAGTAGCAGCCCAACTTTTAGATGTTACGACAACCATCAACAGAGTGTGGTAAACTCATGAGGACCAAGTATCCCCTCTCACATTCAAGCTATCTAAGGAACAGATTTTAAAAGACAATAAGAGAGACCAAAACATGGCAAAAATCATGACATAACTTGACATTCTATACAAAAATGTCATGGGGGCTGGTGCTCGTAGTGTCAACGTTGTGGGGGTCGGGTGTGCAAATCCTGAAAAGATGAAATTTGAAGCCCTATATAACAAGGAATTAAATTTTCTAGCAAATCAAGGTGGGGCTATCGATCAAACTACCCAAGCCAGGGTGGTAACCAAGGTTGGGCTAGAGACGAAGGCTGGAAGGATAGAGATCGTGAATGAAGGATCAAAATTCAAACTGGAAAGAAGGAGAGAAGGATAGATATATGCCTCCCTATGAGCGCCAAAAGCGCAAGGATTCGGAAGGTGGTAGGTCTGACGACATGCTCTCGCTTATCCTCAACAAAGTTGAACGGTCAGACAAAATGTTGAAAGGCATGAAAGAAGATGTTTCTACCCTTAGCCAGACCGTCACCTCCCATTTCATTTCAATCAAGCAGTCGGAAACCCAAATAGGTTGTATCTCGTATCACCCCAATCCGAGACAGCAAGGGATTTTCCTAGTGATACTATGTCTAACCCAAAGAGTGAGGTTTGAAGGTGGACTTGCGTCTTGCCATGACGTTAACTAAGGCGTTGTTTGGGAGGCAACCCAAAACCCCTTTAATTGCTTTTTATTTCTTGGGAAAATAATGTTGTGTTGTTTGTACAGGCCAAAGTATGAGAAATGTTCGAAAAAGTGAAGGATGGCGAGCAATACATCCAGTCGGCGATTCACCGAATGGGTAGCCGAATATAGCCTTATCCTCCATTTGAATCAAGAAATCTTCAACGTTAGAGTCTATAAAACTCGACGAGATTTGGTAAATATTGGTGAATCACCGACCATGTCGGCAATCACGATGGAAACCGCTATTTGGACCCCCGTAAACCAAAGGTCCTGTAAATTTCGGCAAAGAAACTAACCCATCGGCGTTTCGCCGAGTGAGTAGGCGAGCTTGACTAATGTCACCGAGTGGGCAAGAATTGGACGGTTTTTCAAGCCAAAGGTTCAAAAGTTTCAATTTACTATGCTTTACCTCATTTTCAAACTTTGCAAACACGCACCTAGTTTTATTCTTAATATCGCTGCATTTGTATTGTGTTTTGGTTATTATATTGTGCTTGGGTCTAGATTGCGTTGCTGCCTAGCATCTCAGTAGCATCTTAATCAACAATCAAAGGTTGGTTTCCAAGCCCTACATTTCTTTTATCAAAAGTTGTGCTCAAATTCGATGACATTATTTTGATGATGTGTGTTAGTCCTCTCTGGTAGGATTAAAATTTTTGTTTACTTGCTTTTATTCGATAATATTGACCACACAGTTAAGTAGTTAATTCTTAAAAATTGTGCCCTATTGTGGATGAAAAATCGTGGGTTAAGCGTAAGTGTCATTGGGTCTGAGCCTAATTTGGCTATTGCGGGGCGGTTGCGGGGCTGATTTTAAGAAGTTGGGTTGATAATAGGCATGACGAGTCATTTTGGCGAGCTAAGACGAGCTCACCGAACCACTCAGCGGTTCACCTAGTTGACCTACCTCACCTTTGATATCGTGCTCTATGTGTTGAGGTTTATGTATCTTTTGGCGAGTAGCATGAGGTCGCCAAAAATACCTGGTGACTCATCGAAAGACTTCATATTCACCTTTTGTTTTCACCCCTAACCCCCTTTGCACTGTAACTTTTAATGGGCATCCCTTTGTTC